>QXVZ01000265.1:0-22805 GCA_008931825.1 Phallusia fumigata
ACGAAAACAAGAAATGGTGTGACGTAACATTGAAATGAAATTCAAAGTAACATAGACAACATATTTCGACACATCGCATATCGCGGTCACTACATATCAAACAAACAAAAAATAAACAATTTTTGTTTTGCACACCCTTTGACATGTTGTTTTGCACAGAAAAGGGTGCTCTGCGTATCATATTTCATGTCGTAACATGTGTTGAACAGATTGTAACCATGGTATATGCGAATATTAGTCCCGATTGATAATGGACTAAGCGTAGACCAATTAGACTGAGGCTGACACGTGGCATGTTACTCGATATCACCGTCCTTGATAGCGCGTACCCTTTTCACACAGCATTTAAAAATGTTTGTCGAGTGTGTCAATAGCATAATCAAAGATATGACTAGTCACCCAAGAGACAGTTAATTACACCATTTAAGACGAGCATGGCTCAGTCCAGTTCATTACAACAGGTTAAAAAAAGTTGACATGGACTACAACAGAAAACAAGCATAAGACTCGAAGGCAACAGTGAGACGAGACAGAGCGATGAGATTCCACTATGAGGTGAAGAAGGAAAGGACGAAGAGACTACACCAATAGACGATGACACTGGGTTGGGTGCAGACACATAGCACGCAGCAGATGTGTTAGCAGCTGCGCAACCGCGGAGAAACCGGCGACACACTGTGTTTACCCAACCGTTGAGTCCTAATAACGGTGTAGAACGTGAACTGTGAGGGGGGTGTGCTTCCACGCACATTGTTTTTCGTTTATTGCGTTATACTTTAACACTGTCCTTTTTGTCGCACTTTGATTGTTTGTTACTGTTTTCCCAGCACTCGTAATGTATTTAATTTTCACATGCACTTAATTATTTTTAGGTTTGATATTGAGCATTAATTTTTACACGCACAGTCTGATTATGGTATTTTGATTTCCACTCTCGCTTTTCTTTTCAACAATTAGTTTTATTGTGCCACTTCATTTAACCCATGTCACGCACTGTGATTTGACAATGGACGTAGCCTGTGTGGCGAAACGTGGTTGGTGGAGCACTCACGTGATGTCCAGAGGTCTCTTGGCTGGTTGGGGTTGTGCGGCACTTCTCGCTTGGGCTTCGTTGATTATGTATACTCTTGTGTATCGGTACCGTAATTTGATTCGTGTAGCGCAGAGTAGTAGCTGTGTGTACTCAATTGTTCAACGAGACGATTTGTTTTTGTATTGTTTTAATATATTATCAGTTGAAGCCCTTAGCGGGAAGAGTTTCGCATCATAATACGGTTAAATGTTGAATACAAATCGCCAATAATGGCGATGTCACCGCCAGGGAATACTTATACATAAACAATAGATGGTTTTGACTTTCGATGCTATGTTGTATACTTTAACAACATTTTGATTTGAGCCACGTTAAATAGTCAAGCGGGCCGCAAGTTCCCCATCCCTGCACTGATTAATGTTTCACCTCTTCTCAGTATGGCGCCCTTCCCTTTAAATGACGGCAGCTGGTGCAAGAAATTTCGGAAAGATATATGTTTTATGTTGTACAAACACATGTTGACTTTCAATATTATCGAAATACATGCAATAGAGTAGGTTAATTGGAGACAATTAAGACAGGACCTTTATTCTTGAATTTCTAAACCCCTATAGATTGGGCTAAGCAGTGACTTACTTGCTTAAACCCCGAAGCGGCAGTACATGTGTAAATCCGACACTAGGTGAAGGTCATAGTGATAGTTATATGCCACATATGAATCACAGTACGCGAGGCCTACAAGATGTGTCATATCGAAACAGAGTCGTCCTTCCAAGCATTTTCATTCAGCATGGAGTGAGTGTGACAAAATCTAGCTTGCGGTGGGATTCGAACCCAAGACAGAAGTCACACTTTGCACAGTCACCCTATATCATTCCGGTTATGAGCGCATCTGTTGGGACACGAACCCAAAAAGTCAGCGCACGGGACTAATTTGCTACCACTAGTCTACCCACTGCATCATAACTGATTGTTTCAATCACTTATTGAAAAGGACATCCGTGAAACTGCTGCAGTTACCATGCAGAGTACTTGATTGAACCCAGCAGATATAGTTTAGCAAAAGCAATGAGGTTTCTCCTGGATTATTGCCGCTAGATATCAGTACAGAAGTTTGGAAACGGAATTATGTTTAGTTGCTTGGGCTTCATGCGGAACCAAAGCACTTGCTGCAAGCAGCTTGGTGCAAACAACCACGTCGCTTATTTAGCGCATGTTGCAAGCCCGTCTTTGTAAGTATAAAGCGGCTTTCCTAACAAGCATCTTGCAGTCAACCGCAGCGCATGTTGCAAGTCCGTCTTTGCATGTGTAAAGCGGGTTTTATAACAAGCATCGTTCAGTCAACCATCGGGGCATGTTGCAATCCTGTGTTTATACGTATAAACCGGGCTTCCTAACAAGCGTCGTGCAGTCAACCATTGCACATGTTGCAAGCCCGCTTTTGTAAGTATAAAGCGGGTTTCCTAACTAGCATCGTGCAGTCAACCATTGCTCATGTTGCAAGTCCGACTTTTGAATGGAAAGCGGATTTCCCAACAAGCATCGTGCAGTCAGCCATAGCGCATGTTGCTCTTGCTAGGCCGGCTTTGTAAGTATAAAGCGGGTTTTCTAACAAGCTTCGTTCAGTTAATCACTGCGCTTGTTTCGCACCTAACTTGGCTCGCTAAAAGCGGATTTCCTAACAAGCATCGTGCAGTCAACCATATATTTTATTGCAAACCCGGATTTCTAAGCGTAAAGCGGTATTTCTAACAAGCATCGTACAGTCAAACATAGCGCATGTTGTGAAGCCTGGTTTGCAAGTGTAAAGCGGGTTTCCTAACAAGCATATTGCAGTCAACCATACCGCATGTTGTAAACCCGTCTTTTAATGTATAAAGCGGGTTTCCTAACGAGCATCGTGCAGTCAAACGTAGCGCTTGTTGCAAGCCCGTCTTCGAATGTATAAAGCGGGATTCCTAGCGAGCATCGTGCAGTCTACCATAGCGCATGTTAGGAAATACGCAATTCCATTCACTTAACAAGCGACAAATGTGATATTGTCTGTGTAACTAATTAAATAAATGAAACAGTCAATTAGAAACACCAGACAGAATAAATAATGTAAAAAAACTGTCCCATTTGCAAGACTACCTTGACGGTGACGTAAAACTTGAACAACATTTCTTAGCAGTAACCAAACTACAGGGTTTTTCCTTTATTTAAAAGGTTTTATTTTTGTTGTTTACCAGCGAGCATTTAAAAAAATTAACTTGACATCTTTATGTTGACTAAAATTCTTACCTGACATCATTTGAGATCTTTGCTAAAATCAAACCTTAAGACGATAAATTGCGACAATTTGATGCGGAAAACCGCTTAGGAAACGTCAATCAATATTTGCAAACCAAGCAATCCTGGACATGCTCAAGAATGCGCGCAGCGGAACAACTAAAATCGACAATTAATTTTTCTCGTTACAGGAAATCTTGCTGACGAACGGGCTTGGGAAATGTCAATTATTCTGGGACACTTGTTCTAAACGCGACAAAGCATAGAAAAAATATAATTGCAAAGTATAAAACGTCGGCAATCCGACACAAATTAGCAGTTGAGTCAGTTTGAGTGAACAGTCTAGGTTGGACCTTACTTTCTTCATTTCCTTTGCACAGTTTAGATAACAACAGCATTTCTGCAGTAGTTGAACTGAACATTGCATATAAAGTCTATCAACATGTTTTCAATACGATCAATGAAAAGGTAAGCGACGCATTGATCATTATTAACACTTAGTTACAACTGCCACATTATGCAACCAAGCTTTCGGAAGTCGGTGGTTTAAATCCCGGGCGCCGGCACGTAGGGACAAGAGGGGGCACTTACCCCCTGGAATTTAAAAAAAATACTCAATTAATTATGTATATTCTATCAAACAATTCCATCAATTAAAAGTATCAGTTCGGAGACGATAAGAAGGAAATGCCTGAATTTGTTGTCGATGCCCATGTACCCAAATAAGTTGTTTCCGCGACCAGGGTAACTAGTTCATAACACCGCTGTTGTGTGTTTCTTTAGAAACCTCTTCGTGATGATTGTTGCTGCAATCTTTATGATATGGTTCATCGCACCCGCTACATCCGGGTGTAAGTTAAAATATATTTAACTTTGTCCGCCAAACCATATTTAATTTACCAGTTTCAACCAAAAATCGATGTGTACGTGGCAACAAGATCATTATTACGTCACAATGTTATTTTTTTCCAACGCAACGAAATTGTTCAAATTGTATTGTTAATTACTGCGAAATCACATAACTGCATATACTATAGTAACATTTGTATGTTTTGCAAAATGTTGATCAAACATATTTGCGCTGGTTTGTGGTGCATTAGCCAATTGTCACTGTGATGTAAAACACCGACAACGACCTGCGATTATGTTTGTGTTTGTTGTTATTCGTTGCAGCGTTTAATTGCGATGGTTCTGGAGTTATACCTTCATTCTACTTTTGCGATGTCTATCCTGACTGTAGAGACGGAAGTGATGAAAAACAAGTTACATTTCCCAACTACCCTAAAAACTTAACATCAAGCTATATCAGGTGAACGTCACATTTCGCTTTTATGCTCCTGAAAAAAGTCATAAATAACACGAGAAAAATATTAAAGCTTATCTTTGATTTTCATATTTATGATGGGAATCATGTTTGCATAAATCCTGTTATTGGTGTTAAATTATGTATTTACGATAATTACACTTCACAGCTGCGACAACACAATGAGCTGGCAATCAAGCAGTAAAGTGTGCGCACTGCGGAAACAGGAGTATTGCAAGGGTGAGACCCCATGTCAGGATAAAACTCTTTGTGACGGCATGTGTCCCTCCTACTTTCTGTGTCCGAATTCAACTTGTTGGAAGCGTTCGACTGTGTGTGATAGCAACCCTTGTAATGACTGTCCGGCGTTTCAACACTGGAATAACGGACACGGCTTCAAGTGTGTCAAGAACAAACGGTCGTGCTTACTTCCGCAAATGTTCTTGTGGGACGGCGTACAAGATTGCGACAATGGCTTCGATTTATGTTACACATCCGAAAATGGAAATGGCAGGTATACAGTCCATTTTCTAGTTATTGTGATTTGTTTAAAAAAAAAGGAGTTTGGCGATGAATTAAGTTCAAAATTCGCGGAGATAATTAGATTTCTGATATTTTCAAAAACACTGCACTAAGCCAATGGTCAGAAAATTTTCGGATTTCCGACTAAATTCTTCACTCACTTAAATTACCAAAGCGGCGTTGAATAGCTAGTAGTGTATTCACATGCAAATTGCCAATCTTTTTTTTAACCTTGATCTTAATGTCACATGGTACATAGATATATATCGGCATACACTTGCAAAACAAAAAACAAATGTTGACATTCATTTTAACATGTAATTTAAACAAACTTTAACTGAAAGATTTAGAACACCAAAAGTGGAAAAAGTTTTTTTAATAGACGCATTAATTTGTTTACAGGGACATCCGTCTTTCTTCCATCGCCTCATTCAACAATCAATTGTGCTTCCAGTGCAAACATAACCCCATGATCATTTCAAGGTCACGTGTGTGATGGCGTCGCAGATTGTCCTGATATGAGCGATGAATGTAGTTGTGATGGAAAAGTCCCCGAAACATGCAAAAACAGAAAAATTCTCACAAAGTATAATCGGTAGATTTTTGTTTTATAAGTGAACGATTTGCTGCAAATAATTAATTGATTTCAAATTGAATATTTTTACACCAGCTCACCCAAACGATGCGATTGTTTCGACATGCATGGAGTTTGTCACAATATATTGGATCCAACCAACACTTCCTGCGTACAAACAAAAAATGAACTTTGTAAAGCACATGCTTCATGTGACGGAAATTCTCCATGTGAACATCTCTGCCCCTCCCACTTTTGGTGTTCGGAATCAGTTTGCTGGAAGCGTTCGTCGGTGTGCGATGGTGATCCCTGTAACAACTGCCCTACGTTGCCCCGACCGAACGGACACGGCTTCAAGTGTGTCAGAAACGGCAAAACTTGTACGTTGCCCCAGCAGTTGCTGTGGGACGCCGTCCAGGATTGCGACAATTCCGCTGATTTCTGCTTCACATCGGTTGACGAAAAGATTAAAGGGGATCCCAGGTATGTTTGAATAATATTTACTCTCAGAGCTTCGGCAAGAGTTAATTAATATTTTATTTCTATAGCAGAGACATCCGCAGCTTGCTGTCTGTGACTTTCAATTACACTTTGTGCTTTCAATGCATAAATGACCCCATGATCATTTCAAGGTCAAGTGTGTGCGACGGCGTGGTTGATTGTCCTGATATGAGCGATGAGTGTCTTTGTGAAGTGGTACAAGTGAAGGATTGTGGAAAGTTTTCAATGTAAGTGTGAACACGTGTTTCTGTGAAATGCGAATAAGAAAATTCGACCAAAATTATTGTTTAATGTGCTGAAACAATGCAAATCCTTAGTTAACAAACAATGTGAATGGTAAATAATGTGAATATATGCAGTGGTAATGAGAGTGTGGAGGTCGATTGTTCAACTTCAAGAACAACCAACAACATTTTTAAGGGCAAATGGTGGTGTGTTAGTTACATTGTAAGTAAATATGTTGTGTTAAATAACAGTGCGAAATATGTTTTATCAGCAATTTGATGTAATTAAGGGAGTGGACTAATTGTGAGTAGAGGGTGTTTTGATATTTAGAAATGTTTTAGAAAAACAGTTTGTTTTACATCACACAAAGTGAATAACGCCACCAGGTAACTGTCAATTTGTAATACTTCGGGATATTGATGAATGAACAGGCAATTGCGAAATTTTTTTTGTTTTGACAATTTCTAGGCATATTTCCTATTTAGTAATTTAAGTCCACATACTTTTGCAGTTAAACTCTAAATTAATGTCCAAAAACTCCCTTCAATTTGTTTTGGAAAGTAATACCTTCTTAAAAACTTCTTTTTAGTTTTACGTTGCTTTGGTGCCAAAAATTCACTTACTAGGGAAGTCAACACATGACTCCATTGGTTGATGCTTTAGTTTTTCTCTTGTACAAATATATTTGTACACACGGATCTTTAACTTTGCATGATACTGTTTTTCATTTTTTATGTATTTCGTACTTCTTCACCTCTTTACTTGACGTTTTTGCATGTTTTTTTTCTTGTCTCCGTTTGTTCTATTGTTTGCTCGCTTATTAAGTGCTTTGTCGCTTTGTCCTTTATTTTGCCCCAATATGCAATGGGGCATGGCTGTCAATGTGGCCTGAGGGTCTTCAGACACCCCTTATCAACTCCATGTGATGGAAGTGAAACAAATAGTCACTGCCAATACAGGCGAGTTAGCTGTCACTGCCCATGTAAGAAAACAAACCATACATGTGTGTTTGATTTTCATCAAATTTAAACCTTGTATTACATAGTGGGGTAGGCGGAGATTTCCAAACAAACAGTTGTGCGATGGAAAACAGGAATGCTCTTCTAAGATCTACTACCATCGTCGATTTAACCACGATGAGGATCCTCGTCTCTGCAAACATCGCAAACATTGTTCCACGACAAGCGGACTTCTCAACATCCCTCAATCCAAAGTTTGCGATGGCGCCACTGATTGCAAGGACGGAAGTGACGAAACTGTGACGGAAATTCCTGACAAATTTCGCTCAAAAGTTTGCGACGGCTTCGTTGATTGCAAAGACCGAAGTGATGAAAATCCACAAACTTGCATTAAACAAGGAAGAATCGATTGCTCAGCGTTAAATGGAGCTAAGGTACGTAGGTTTATAAAGTTTCAATATTGTTGTGGGAATGAGTTTTTCTGTGTTCAGGTTTCCATCAGTGAAGCGGAGGTTTGTGATTTCATAATAAACTGCGATGATCAAAGTGACGAAAACAACTGCACGAACGACGGAAGGTTCTATTGCGAAAACAAACAACCGCTATTTGTTAAGAAGGAAAAGGTAACGTTACATTTAATGACTCATGGGTAGTGGCGGATTTCACATAAAAATTCTACATCAATAGAAATTCAACGGATTTGGCGATTGTTCTGATTGGAGCGACGAATGTCCAACGAAGTCGAACAGAGCAGATGAGAACATTTTCTCCTCACGATACGAGCTGATCGCTAACCCATTTTTACGAACTATTGTGTGGATAATGGCGTTCCTTGCAATCTTCGGAAATTTGGTACGACTAAGACTAAAATGTTTGTATGATTCAAAAGCACGATATGCATTGTGTTAGAATTTCAACACAGTTAATTCATAGTTTTCAAAGATCTGAAAACAACTAGTGGATTATAAGTATTTGTGTTACAGGTCGTCATGGTTACGGAAACGAAAACTTTGGCGACAACAAGATTTCAATCGGCCTCATTTCGAACCTACCATCTTCTTGTACTCAATCTATCAGTTTCCGACTTGCTCATGGGAGTTTATCTGTTTATGCTTGGCGCGGCTGGTGTTCGCTACTCGGGAAATTACTGTGCCTATGACCTTGTTTGGAGGTCAAGTGGTGGTTGTATTTCAATGGGAGTATTGGTTTTGCTTTCCAGCGAAACATCAGTGATGACAATGGTTCTCCTGACATCATTTCGTCTCTATGCTGTGAAAAACGTGAGTATTTCAATTGTGACCACACACAACCTTGTACTTTCAAGTGAACAAGTTTTTTCAGCCGTTTAACGCGTCCTTCCACCCGAAGCTTAAAGTTGTTATCTTTTCCATTGGTATGTCTTGGTTAGTTTCATTCACACTGGCTTTCATTCCTCTCACGTATCAGTTCCAACATTTTTTTGAAACCAAAGCGTGGATGGAAGAGAACCCTTTCTTCAAGAATGCTGCTATCGACTTCTCAAGTAAGCAGTTTTACTTTAAAGAGTGCGTTTTCACAGATCCAATGTGTACAACCTTATGACTTTTGTACAGGCATGGACGCTTTTATGGAACGGTTTGTAAATTTTCAACACAATTTTACACTAAACGATTCCCGGACATATGACAGCGCAATTCTAAAACTACAAAATGTTTACTCATGGGCGGATTTTGTGGATATTCTTAAAGATTATAACTACACTGAATTTTTTAATATTGCAGGATACCTCGGGTATGCAATTGCAAGGAAGTACATTTAACACAAGATTGTTGTTATCCCTGAATTTGATTTTACAGATACTACAGCACCAACAGCGTTTGCATCAGTAAACTTTACGTGACACCAACCGACAAGGCTTGGGCCTTTTCACTTGGTATCATCATACTTAACTTCGTGGCGTTTTTGTTTGTGACTGTGACGTACATTTGGATTTACAAGAACTCGACTGCTGGTGGTGGAGCTGGAGGTGAGAGAGTTGAAAGAGAGAACCAAGGTAAACCTAATAAGTGGAACTTAAATAAAAATGCAACCACTGCCAACCCCTTTTTGCATGGTAGAAATACAAAAGAAAATCATCCGACTAATTTTTACCGATTTCTTCTGCTGGATCCCCATATCGATCATGGCTTTCGTGAACTTCGGAGGGGCAACTGTTCCTCCAGTGATTTACGCTTTGTCGGCAATAATCCTGCTTCCCATCAATAGCTCTCTCAACCCTCTCATCTATTCAAACGCCCCGAAAATGCTATACGATCGGATTCGGGAGCGTTTGCGGGACGTGCATCGACATCAGCAGGCAAAAGACCACGGACGAGTAAACGTGACAGTTGTGGACGAAACTGCATTCTAAACCTTGTTGTAAAAAATGCAAGATTGTCAAATCGCACCTTTTTTAAACCGGACACTAACCACCTCTTGCGCGCCATGTACATACTTATCTTCGTATTTTTACTGTTTCAGTCGCTAGCAAATGTTTTTCAACCTTGTTTGACGTTGGATCATTTCACGTTTCTCACCTTTTCATGTAAAATGTTTGAAACGATCAGAACTTGAAATAAAGTGTAAATAAGTTTGTGATTTGTATCATGTAGAGTTTAAAGTTTACTGTGCACTGAATCTATCTCGGTCCGTCACACCTATCCGTGCGTAAAATTCTTTCTGTCGACGTCTTTACACAGGGCGCGTTACTGTAGAAGAGATGCTTCAAAAGAGTTTGAAGTTCCATTATCGAGAAATGTTGTTGCTAGTTTTTAGAATAAAGAGGCTGGCTATAATAGTTGATGAAAAGCGATGTATTTTATTGTAACGTTTCGGCGACAGTTAATGCTATGATAGATGATAATAACAATGCCATTTAGTAGAAAGTCCTCGGGGGAGGGCGGAACAACGCCTTGCATTGATTTATGTTGAAGCGCATATACCTTGGACCCCACATTTCGCAAGCTGTTGCATGGCATAGTACACACTACACTGCGTTGTGTGTGCGTATCACTCATTTGCCGCATTTAAGCGGTTAGATTCGCATCCACAACACAAAACATCGGTGACGGTAAAACGTCACTGCAAAATAATTCTCGCATGGCAGAAAACGGAGAAACCCTCATCAAACTAGAACAGAAATCTACAACCTTTTTAGTTAGAGTCGCAAAACCACCGTTGTGAGGGGCAGAGTGAGGGGGTAAAAATGCATGACAAGTACTGCCGATGAAAATTTCAAAATAAAGCCAAATCTAAAAACCCTCAAAACTAACAACGCGTTCCACATCGCAAGCACTGGATAACTTTGCATCTAACGCTAATTAAGGTTCCCACAGCATTACTAGTTTGGACTAAGTGAAAGAAATATCCGTGTTTGTTGCTCATTACGCTGTTGACCATTGCACAGTTAGTGTGTTTGCTAACTTGGCCATTTATTGACTTGAAGGTTAGGCGCAAAGGTGAAATGAAGTCAAATGTACGACGGTTGCTATCGGCTGTGTCAATTTGTATATTATTGCAATTGATTTTGCGCATTTCGTACTTCGACAATGGCGTGAATAAGCAACATCGCATTGCGCTAACTTTGAAATTGCAGCAGCTTGTCTTTTTGATCCCAAACGCCGGTTGTACAAGCTGTCGCGACAATATTTGTCC
This sequence comes from Phallusia fumigata, assembly GCA_008931825.1. Lineage (NCBI taxonomy): Eukaryota > Metazoa > Chordata > Ascidiacea > Phlebobranchia > Ascidiidae > Phallusia > Phallusia fumigata. The sequence continues at coordinate 11,061 of QXVZ01000265.1, forward strand.
TGTTCTAGCATGTATAGTAACCAAGCCATTCAGGCAAAGAAACGGTCACATTTGGCAAGCATTTAAACTGTATTAAAGCTGATGGACATGTTTTCGACAATTTTGCTGACATAACTACGGGGCGTGAATAGTCTCGTGTAACTTAAAATAGTCATCATGTCTTTTATTGTTTGGGGCCGGATTACAAAATTTAGTTTTTGGTTGTACTTTAAAGCAACAGCTACATTGTGTGACTAAACTGCCATTTTCGTTTTTATGAAATATATTTCAAGACTTCAGTCACGACATTAGACTCCGCTTCGATGAAGTGATGACATTGTAAACTCCTGTGTTTAAACAGTCGTTCCAAATTTATTATATGTACCGCCGAAGCTGGTACAATCGCGCTGGTATATGATTTATTTAAGGTTGGTGTTGACAAACAGTCCCACCTGACTTATGTTTGCGAGAGTTGTAACTAGCTTCGAACTTGTAGACTTTGGCAAGCAATAAAACTTTAACTCCATCAAGACAATGTAGCGCCGCCAAATACAAATACACGTCGAGCATTGCAGGCTGAAGTATCTCATTATTATAGCCATCCACCATTACAACAACTTGGTTCAGCACGAATCGACAAGCGGTTGTCGACATTTTTTTTAAACGACTGACTGTTTACTACGTAAGCTGTTTCTGAAGAAACAAAGGTAACCAGTGATAGTCAACAGACGACCTAGCTTCGATACTTCAATGGCATATTGGAAGAATGACAAAGGCACATTTTGAGAAGGTTATGACTACACTATGGATGTAGTCAGATCATTGTTATTGGTTTAGAGAAGTGTAGCCTGAAACAAAATGTCTTCGAATATTAAATTACCAATTAAAACCGTATTTCCATCGACAGGTGTAGATCTAGGGTTGGTTTTGATAATTATGGAGAAGAACTCAAGTTTTCTCAGCTCAAAGAAATCTGCCAGAACAAAGCGCCCAAAATGGATTTCTTTTATAAAACCATTTCTCATGTGGAAAGTTGTTGCACTTGTGGTCGTTGTTACACTCTACGCCGTCGATCTTGCTGCTGGAAACTCAAATTACAGGTTTGTGTATGCGGTTGTGTATTCATTTAACCTACGTTTTAGGTGTAACGTAAATTTTGTACACATACACCGTTGCATAGCTGAAGCGGTTTTCGATCAACTTTTCTACTCTGAGACACAGTTTTGTTTAGTTTTCAAACTAATTTCCCTTTTACACAAAACCATTCGGCACGATTTACCAAACACATCTGCTGCAATTCGTTGTGCTTAAGTTTTTCTAAAAACCAACACAGTTTTCATGGCAAAAAAATCTTTTGTTTTTTTGGTTTATGGCAAATCGACTACGTTTGCGAAAGTTGTTTCTAATCAAGATGGCGGTAAATAAACCCTTTTTTGCTTTGCAGCTGCCTACATTTCGGTCAAATGCAAATTTTAGAGACAACCCCACAAGCGACATGCACTGAAAACTTTCTACCAGTTGGAATTGCAATTGCTATCGCAACATTACAAATTATCGTTTGCGTACCAAAATTACCAATTGTTTTGAATGCCATCTGCAGGGTAAGTACATTAGGACGCTATTTACTTTCTTACAAGGTTTCTGTCGTTAACGTTAATTGTATACGAGTATGCTGTAGTTGAGGGTCAGATTGAGTCATGGTCAAATGTGGCAATTTACATGTTGTGGCAAAATTAGCATAAAGTATATCCATAAAGCACCACGCAAAAACGAATTTCTTAACGTGATTCATTTTTATTTAGCTTCGAAGGCCTGATAAAAGTTTATTTTGCAGATACTTCAAATAGTAGGAATTCTTTTTATCAAATATACAATTCAGCAGCAGTTACATGACCAAGTAATCACTGGAAACTTTACACCAGCATACGTAAGTCATAAAACACAATAATTTCATAGTTTGGCGTTAAATTTGTCTATCGCCAGAAAAATGGACTTTAGCTTACAGCTTTTAAAATCTGACTTTGCAGTAAGGATACGCAATATTATGTGGACTGGTGCTTGCTGACTTGATAGCTGATAACAGAGGATCAAACAAACAAAAGATTTTTTCCGTCGTGTTCGTGTCTGCCATGTCATTTATGGTGATGGTGAGTTTTTTAATGTTGTTCGATTTGTTTTTAGCCTAGACGGCAAAAAGGAACCTAAACAGAGCTGTGTCGCAGTTTCTTAGACACATTTTTTCATTTATTTATTAGTTTATTTCTATCTTATACTGAAACTGCTAAAAATGAAAAATACGTCCCGTTCAGCTCGTGACCATACTACTACACCCGCAGTATGCCCATCTTCCTACTTACAAGATGTAGGAGGGGAAGGTGTGCCGCACATCCTTCAAATTAACACCAACCAAGATACAAAAGGAAACAAGTAATATCCCTTTGATGCATAAAACTTAAAAAGACTTTCTTGCGGCAGGATTCGAACCATCGATTTCGGTATTTTCGGAGATAAAACTAAAAACAGTGCAGAACTACAAAAATTAATGATGCATTTTAACTTAATAGTTTTGTTTTTTCTTCAGTTGACGGAGATATTGTTGAACAAGTACCAGGACGACTTACTTGTTCTCAAAGTGACGATCGTATATGGGCCTATTGGACTTTTTCTGCTTGCATTTCATACCATTCTTTACAACTGCTTTTCGACAGGTGAGCTGTGAGCTTTTGAGCGTAAGAATCGAATGCGATGATTTATTTGTTAATTTTATACTTAGTTAACGAACGAGTCAATAATTTATTGATGTTCAAAGTATGTTGCTACAGCGTACCCAATGTGTCGACGAGTTTTGTTCAAACGACACGTACGCAGGCTAGTTTACCAGTCTTTTTGCACTGTCGAGCATGTTAAGCGTAGGTGGTAAAGCGCCCGCTCATAAAAGGCTAGGGTGATAAGTTCAAACTAACCTTAACACAGGGCTTGGTGTGTCGAGCTCTGCCTTACTGTCTAAACAGTTTTTGGGCCTGAATGGAGCGCTTAAGCGTTTATCCTGTGAAGCAGATTTGAATGTTGAAAGAAACGCAATTGCCAGTGGAACAAAATGTCAATACTCTCACCATAAGTGCTTAATGGCTTTCTGGGATTTTGAAATCACAAAGATTCCCATTTTATACCAGTGTTTTTCAAGTTTCTTGGGCAGTTAGCGCAAAACACTGGACCAGAATTTAAACAGTTTAAAAAATACATTTTTTTACTTGTATTTTTAGATTTTTGCCAGTGTTTCGCAAAAACGATACTTGGAGTTCGGCAAAACAAACTTCAAATAGGTGTAGTAGTTAGTGAATCAACGTACTTACTCTGTTTTAGCTTAAGGCAAATAAGCGCTGTGTAGTTAAACATTTACTAACTAAACCAGAATATCGGACCATGTATTTCAGCAGGAACTCGACTACACTGAAACTGACAACGTGCACGCGTAACTCAATTTTATGAGTACCCCCCAGTCAACCCTGAAAGGGTGACAACATTTTTCCGTTAAATAACTAATAAATTTGTCTTTTGGTAGTTTTGGAAGACAACCTGGATCCACGATTTATTGCTTTGGTCATTATAGCTGCACCTCTCACCTATATTCTGGTCGGTGTAGCCAAAGAGGCCGGAATCCTCATTGTGGGGATTCTCATGTACATGTGCACCTTCACTGCATGGAGCTTGACAGAGGAGAATGCAGTGGACACCTCAAAAGGAGCAATGTGTAACTTGGTGGAAATAGACGAGATAAAGAAAGCACTTTCAAATGAACTATCTGACAAGGACGTTTTTAAGTGAATGAACCTGTAAGCTGTTTGCTGCATTGACTTTTCTTCTTCAAAATCGCATATTATTTTTTGTTAAAATACCTTTTAAGACTTATTTGTGTCAAAAACGCAACACAGTATGAAAAAAATCGATTTGAAAATACTTTTGTCACAGTTGTTTGTATATTATTTTACAAATTAAACATAATGCGAAAATTGCTTGGGATCGGCGTTTTTATGATTTACTCTACCTGGTATGTCTTTTGTTAAAATTTTTTGCATAATATTCTACTGTTATCTATGACATCCCAACATGAACTGATATTTATGACAAGGACGGAGCAGATAATGGATTTCCATGTAAATTTCCGTAATTTGTATGAAGTTTGGAGGATACTGTGTACCGAATATATGTTGGTCCGTCGTGCGCAGATGTGCGTAAAATTCGGTCCGTTGTCTTCAAATACGTTTTTACACAAGAGTTCGTAATTTCAGACATTTTAAATTTTAAAACAAGCTTTTTCACCCAACTTTCCTGCATGTTTCTGATGTAAAGTGGTGGCTTTCTACGATCGTGCGTTTGTGTACATACGTATGTATTAAAGCGAATTTAATGTGTCTGACCATCTTTTGTATTCTACAAGGAATCGTTTTTCAAACGAGCTACATTTTTTTGCTATGTTTGTTTGTCAGGCAACCCTTTGTATGGATTTACAGTTCGAAACAAATGTATATCGGTATACAAGTGTAAGGACTAAACCACATGTGTTATTTTGTCCACGAAGTTACAGGGTATAGTGTGTACAAACCTGTGTTGTGGGTGAGCAGCACTCATTTGCCCGCATTTAAGCGGACGGATTCGCATCCGCGGCACAGAACATCGGTGACGAAAAAAACGTTAATTCTCACACGAAAAGAAATGGCGAAAATGCAACCAAACTAAAACAAAAGTCTGCAATCTTTTTGGTTTGTACCACAAAACTAACGACGTGAGGGCCACAAATATTACTACAACTGCCGATTTAAATCGAAATATAAACATCGGTAAAAACACTTCAATTTACCGTAGGCCAGGTCAATTTGATAATCGGGCTTGATTATTTTCAAACTGAAATGCGTCAGAGTGACGGTGTATGATGAAGTAATAGCATTTACCAGTTTAAATAGAAATTTGATCAGTTGATGCAATTACTGCTCTGCCCAATATTTACTACCTATAATTAAAATGACGGCAAAACATTGTAGTCGTGAGATAATTTTGACAGTTGCATTTGTAATAACTTTTCGACTAACTTGACCAAAACCCTTAATAACCTATTTCAAATCGCAAGCACTGGGTCATTTAGCGTCTAATCTAGCCGCAAAGTAAGGTCCCCACTATTTACCGTCGCTCCTCGATACTTTGCAAGTTAACACACTACGTTGGACGAAGTAAACGTTGAACAGGTATTGTTTGCTCTTCATTACGCTGTCGACCATTGCACTGTCTGCTCTCTCGGTAGCGTGGCACGTCTATTTACCTAAACGTTGAGCGCAGAGTTTAACCGTGTACGGTTGCATTATCGGCTGTGTCAATTTATACACGACATTAATTAGATTTGCAGAATCCGTACTTCGTGATTCAGGAACTTCATGCTGTTCTAACTCTGAAGTTAGTTGTGTTGGTTGACTCTGATTGCCGGTGGCACAGGCTGTTGTGACAATATTTGTCCTGTTCTAGCATGTAAAGTAGCCAAGCCATTTAGGCAAAGAAACGGTCGCAAGCAGTTTGCCAATACGAACTATAATTGCTTGGGGACGTGAATATTCTCGAACAAACTGAAACTTTCATTTTCTCTTTTCACATTTGGAGTCGTATTATCGGAAAAAGGTTTTGGTTTACAGTTCGCATACCCACTTGTACGATACAATCCGGTGTATGTGAAGTAAAATTATCAAACAGTGCAAGCATTGTGTACGCTACCAGTGAAAATACATACACTTGAGCCTTAAGAAAACTATTTAGAAGCATTACGTGGCTGCACACCTTAATGATCTCAATAAAAACGACTACCATATCGTATGTTATTTTCCGTAGGGTCAGCCTAATTAGTGGTCACGTGCCAATTTCCGACAGAACCGATATTATGACGGACGTTTGAGGAAATGGGGGAAAATGTAGAAAAGAATACGCTGTGGGGAAATTTGAACTTGCCCCAAATGAGTGAATAGTCCTGACTGAACAAATGTGCCGTAAATATAAAGTCCACAGTTAAAACAAGTGACGTTATCGTAAGTTGGTATTGAGTGGTGTATGTTTTTGTTGCAGCTGAAAGACTGGAGTTGTTCACGACGCAGGAACCCTCGCACACATGTGCTGACTAACTTAAATGTGGTGAAACCGCTGCATTTCTGCTCGTAGGGAAGTTATCGCAAATATGGCCAATACGCGTTTGCAATTCTTTTTATTTCACGTACAAAACAGATAAGTGGTGGCGCCCAAGAGCTATTTACCAAAAAGCGGTTTACAAAAAAAGTAAGAGTGAAATTGGTTGGCTTATTTTGCAAAAAACAGTATCAGGAAGCACATATACTTAACAGACAACAGCAGGGTTAAGGTTTTTACTACTTTTTTGTAACACCACAAATTAAATAAACACATTACGTCACTAACACAACAATAATTCAAAATAAAGCACTTAAAAGAAAACTGGAATAAAATAATCACAAAATTAGTGTTTACACTGTGGTTCGCGAGTTGTTTTATTTATTACTGCCAATCTGCACAAGGGAAAAAGTGTCACAGTGATATAAATCAGCCACTCCTTAAACAACAGAACATTGGTGACTGTTAATTCGCTGTATATAAACACAAAACCAAACAAAACTGTACGTTTACTATAATCATTATACAAAGTACGACTTGAACAATACATGGGCCGTCTAAACTTGAGAACTATCATTTCGCGTATTGCTGCTTGCTAGTGGAGTAGAGCTTTCGGTTCCTTCAGGGTTTTGTTTCGCTTTACGTCCTGTAAACAAAAAAGGGTTAATAACCAACATCAGCAATTCCGGGATAACAATACTGTGTACAACATGGTTTCTTAAGCTTGTTTGTTACCGGACGTTCTCGCTGCGAATATGTTTATTCTTTTAAACAAAATCATTTGCGAAATTAAAATTAGAACTTAATTTGAAACTAGGTCGAAGGCACGAGAAGCTGCGACACCATTGGCAATATCTCCGAGACACTAGTTTCGATGTCAGAAATAAACTCTACAATGACAATAACTACAAGCACTCGTTAGTTTAAACTTACTGTATTTTGCCACAAGAAACAACACGATTGTGCCCACCGCTATAATTCCAAGATCGACTCCAACAATAATGAAAATGTTTGCCGCTGCAGAGAATCGTTTAATTTCCGAAAAAATTATTGTTTTAAAAAGCCTCCGAAACTGTTACCAAACGAAGATCTCTTTACAGTTCGTGTATGCCCTAATACAGCAATAAAATTTTACAAACTATAAATTTAAAGGCACGATTAGAAAACCTAATTTTGTTGGTATTATTTGCGACGTCTAGACAAAATTCATTCACACGGTTTGGTATAGTTTCATACCCAAACAGTTTGTCGTAGACCAATGGCCAGGGCCAACACATGTTGCATTAGCAATCCCCGTATATCCATCATTGCAAGGAACGGTCACAGTTTCATCAACTTGCGAAACACCGTCCAAGATAGTATTTATAGAAACATCTGCAGGAATCATGCTCTGGTTGCACGTACCTGTAAAAAATAAACAGACAAAAAACATGGACTTAACTTTTCCTGAAACGGATCATACCAACACAATTGTTGCTAATGTTCCAGCTGCCATTCATCGAACATTGTGCTGTTACTGTGCCAGTGTAATTTCCAGTGCAAACAAGAGTGATTAAGTTAGGATTCGTAGTTGTTCCAGCAGAAGGTGGTTGGTAAGCATCGCTGCTGGGGATATCGGTGTTGTTGCAAGCTGGAACTAAGTGTAAAAGTGTTGATCTAACATACTTTGTAGCATTTAATTTACAAGATATGATTTTGATCCGAAAACATCTAAAACCACTAGTCCGTTTGCTGCGCTATTTTGCGTATCTAATATTTGATTAAGTATTAACAACAAATAACGCATAAAACCATCGCTTGTACCATTTGTCGGCTTTGCTTTGTGTTATCGAGCAATCAAATTGCGGACATAGTACCGATGTTTTAAAAAAATGAAAACCATTTGGTTTGGGTTCTAATCAAAAATAGTTATTTAGCGTCTGTTGATGAAGAAGTGTGGTAATAGCAAAAGGAAAATGTGGCTTGGTGCATACAACCATACGTGCGCTGAGATAGTCTTGGTTTGCTGGAACATCTGCTGCAAATCCAGGGAGGAAATCACTCTCATAACCTGGAGGAAAAAACAACGATAAAACACCATGGCGCTTTTAAGCGTATTCGATACGCCTAATCGATACGCACTTCTCTTATTTTCAAAAACAGAAAAAAAGGCAAAGGATACTGGAGATCTCCGATTGCCAATACGCCTGAAACAGGTAGTTTGAACACGCTTACCGCGTCAATAGGCTTACAGGCCTTTTTCGCGAACAGTCCGTAAACTTGCAAATAGGACCAGTTTGAAGAACCTGACTTTTTGTACGCCATATCACCGCGATGTTTTTTTTAAAGTTAGAGACGCTGAAGTTAATAGTTTCAGCAAAAAAACTTCTGGATTACAGAAAACACAACTCTGCTTCTGCACCTTATTGAGGAAACGTAAATCCCAAAAGAACCAGCAGATTTTAATAAATCTGCGAAAACTCTTGCAGAAAAGTACCGAATGGAGTTTAAATGGTTTGTAGGCTTTCAATTGCTTGCCTTCGTGCTCCCAATGCGGGAACATACACAAAAACAAGACTACATCCTTACGTTTGTTCATAACAATGACGTAATAACTAAACATTTTGGCGGGAAGGTAACAACCTTAAATGCGATTCGCTTGGGTGGCCATGTAAATTTGCGTTTCGGCGGATTGAACGCATGACGTCACATAAATCGCATCAGTTTGACGATTCGATTCGCTCATGTAAACAGGGTTTCTTGTGTTATTTTGTATTAGGTCATGTGTGTTTTGTATTAGGTACATCGACGCTTTAGATAAAACAGGTAAAATCCGAAAGTTTTGCCATCGACAGAAATTTTAAGGCAGTGTTTGCGTTTTCGTTTGTGCACTAGGGGGGAGTGTTAGCTACAAGAGCACAAGTTTCGTTTCCGTTTGTGATACAACTCAGGTTTGTCACAGGGTTTGTTACGAAAATAGAGTTGTGGGTTTAACTTAGATACAAAACCCTGTGAAGTATGTGGGGTGCAAAGACTTCATACAAAGCAGTTGAGAATGACAGCATACTAACTACGCAAACTATTACGTTTCGTGAACATAATAAAATGACAGAAACGGTAGATGTATTACGGTGGCTACTATTTTATTAAATTTGTTGCAACTCGCCGCTACAGTCTGTCTCTGTTCCGTTTTTGGCGGTTTTAGTTTGGTAATACACGGATAACGAAAGCTTCTCATAAAAAAAAACTGTTTTTTTCGCATAAACGTTAAATAAAAACTTTATTTAACTAGTCTGCCCTTCACATACACATGATAAATATTCACCTTTCTGACAAACTGAAGTCAAGTTCCATGTTGCATCAAGTTGACAAACAGCAACGTGCGGACTCCCTTCATAAATAGGTGTCATACATGAGAATGTATGTGTACTGAGGTAACCCTGATTGGTTGGAACATCTGGTAAAACTCCAGGAAGGGTAACATTTCCGCAATCTACAAATAAATCAAATCACTAAATTTGCTTGAGATAACATACTTAGGTCAGGTCGAACGTATTTATACGCTATGATGTGCGCTGAAAACCTCAAAATCTGTCAACTAGGAATTACAAATGTTACAGCTTCTCGATTTGCTTCAGAGACTGACGATGCCCAGACAGGAATATACATATATATGGCGTGTGGAGCTTTTCAAAAGGGCATAAAATTGGAATACGCACCAGGGCGTAAGAATTTATAGGTTTTTTACACTTTTTATAGTTTTGACCGAAGGTACCATCACATTACATGAAACTAATTGACGCCCGAGGAAAAAAAATCCTCCGGTTATAGCGTCCTTTCGGCCGTGCTGTGTAATACCAAAGTAATCCGGAGAATTACGTTATAAGTTAGACACTGTAGACGCGAAATTTTTTGTTTAGAGCTCAGTTTCATCATTTTATAATCGCATACTTTAATTGTTTTTTAAATCAGCCTATTGTTTTGCGAAATGTTACAGGGTAGCAAAAATGGAGTTTGTAAATTTCTAATAAGTTGTATTTGTGAAATTCGAAAATACTCACCAATGACATTTAAGTGGGCGGCATAGATGTGAGAATGAACTTGCCATATCACACTATGATAATCTAACTTGAATTGATCAATAACAACAACACTAAGTGTGAGCACCTTAATTGTATCGACATTAGTTGAACAACTGCAAAAAAAAAACAGGTGGTGCTTTTCGAGGGTGAGCGAAGTTACCTGAAATCCATATTTGGTACGAACAAGGTATTACAAGTCTTTGAACCAGGCTGCAACTCAGCTAATCCGATAGTCTGGAAAGTCAAAAGCACTCTGTGAAGACGAAAGTATTAGAAAAAAAGTGGTTGCCTTATTTTTTAGGTGCAAGGCAACGAAATTCCCCAACCATTAGTTACAGGATGCAGTCAGAGTTTTTGTACAGTGACAAATTGTGGCTTACGACATTGCTTGGTTTTAAAACAGACGAATGACTACCAAATCCGCAATTAAACTTTCCAAACAGGACCACTGGTGACTTGATCGTACATATACAACCAACAAGATGAATTGCGAAACATTAAATATTAACCTACAGTATCAGTTAACTTTTAATCTACAGCACTTTTTCCACGTATTTGAATTATTTGAAATTGGCTGGTTGATGGCACACTTCACGTGGCAAGTAGGCTTTCGATAATTTGCTAGGACTGTTCTAAAAAATGCAATTTTTTAGGTTTGTTTCAAAATAGATGGAGCGTTTTACAACAAAAATGAAATTCCTAAAATGTGAATTGGGAGAAAAATTGGAAATCGAAGAACCTAAAACACGATTACTATATGTTTCTGTATTCGATGCTGTTGGTTGCATAAATTGGGAAAGTTCAAAGAAAGGAAGGAAAGACATTTTTTTCACTTCATTTCAAACAAGGTAAAAAGTCTGTTAGAAAATACAATAAACATTTTGTCGAAAGGCAGAAACTGTTTACACACAAGTACTGATTTGTATTTTCTCATTGAGACTATTCACCCGAGAATTGTGTACCTTGGAAAAAAATTCTAACTGAAGTTGTTGTTTTTCGATTTTGAAAAACGCCCCTCCATTAATGGAGTGAGACTTTTTGTATCATTATAATCGTAAAGTTTTANACAAGGTAAAAAGTCTGTTAGAAAATACAACGAACATTTTGTCGAAACGTATGTGAATCATTATGTCGAAAGGTAGAAAATGTTTTACACACAAGTACTGGCTTGTATTTTCTCATTGAGATTATTCACCCGAGAATTGTGTACCTTGGAAAAAAATTCTAACTAAACGTTGTTGTTTTTCGATTTTGAAAAAGGCCCCTCCATTAATGGAGTGAGACTTTTTGTAACATTATAATCGTTAAGTTTTGCGTCATCAGTCTTCCTTTTTGAACAAACTTAGCGATTGCAAAGCTAATCAAAGCATAAGCTGCGGACGTATAAACAAATTTAATCAAGAAAAACTATATTTGTTTGCATGAATACTCGTAAGGCAAACTAAAATTTTCCTTTTTTGGGACCTAACCAGTACAAAACCAATGCCCTAAACACACAGAATTGGTGGAGCACCTTGGTTAAAGCCGAACAGGTAATATTTTGTCA
>QXVZ01000266.1:0-21724 GCA_008931825.1 Phallusia fumigata
TAATCAAAAGTTAACTTGGCTATGAATATTGCAATAGCTGGATGCTGGTGATTTCGTGTTTGTAATTGTAAATTAGTTCCGGCTTATGAATTGTTTGTTTCAACACAATACAAAAGCAGTTATCAAATCGCACCTTGATATACTTTAATTGTGATGAATTGAATTAAACTCGAAAAAAATCTTTCCAAAGCATAAAAATATACTCTTTAGTTGAAGGTTAAAACCTAGCTAGTCGGCTTATGAATTGTTTGTTTCAACACAATACAAAAGCAGTTATCAAATCCCACCTTGATATACTTGGATTGTTTTGTACTCGGCAAGCGATGTTACTTTGCAAACATAACAGTTGTTTTGCCAGCAGCCTCGTTTTCGCACAGCCTGTCGACTTTACTCTGGCATAAACCAGAGCTTCCCAAACTAGGAGTCGCACAACGAATTTTGTGGATCGCGAGTAGCCTACAACAATTTTCCTACAAATGGTCGGAATCGCCGTCTTGTTGAGAATTTCCCTCGATTTAATATTTGAAGTTTTGTAACATTGTCATAAAAACTGCGCAAAAAAAAAACTAATTTGAATTTGTTTTCTAGTAGTAGCCTACTCTTTTTTCCTTGAAGCACCATAAAAGGCATGTTTTAAATTGCTTTTTTCCTTCAAACGTTAAGGCTCGCCGAAACATTTTTGACATTAAAAGTTGTCGCAAATCAAAAAGTTTGTAAAGCCTTGACATCAATGGTGTTTTTTGGGAAATTTCCACCCTAGTTGTAATAATCGCTAGTTCTTACGCCAGACGACCCAGGCGCTAATTGACTCATATAGGCTACTGGTGTCAAAAAATTCGTTAGAATTTAATCCCTGTTGTCAGCGTTTAAAGCTCATTGGACAAAGTGTAATAATCATTACTCTAAAAGGCAATATTTCCATGTGCTCGACCCTCAAACCAAAGTAAAAAGCTTGATTATGATTCTAACCTTATAAGTTGTCAGTGTTTTAAGCTTGTTAGACAAATTAAGTGCAACACACACCAAAAGTTTTTCTCTGAATGTCGTTTTTATTGTGAAAAACGTTTTTGAAAAAAATTCGAAAACTTTACTTAAAAGTTTCAGCGCACTTAATAAAGATAATTGATTTGTTTTTCGAGATGGAGAAAAAACATAAAATACTGGTTTTGCCAAATTGTGATTGTAGCTCTGTAAAAATTATAACAAAAACAACAAAAAAGTAAAAAAATAATAGGTTTTTTAAGCCAGTAGATCTCAGGAAAGTACTTCTCACTGCCCGCTATTATCACCAATCAACTCTCTAACTTTATGAAGGTGAACAAAAGGCAATGACCTCATACCCTTATGACTTCCGCAATACAGTGCCTTGCTTAAAAAACCCAGCATCTTAGCTCTATAGGAAAGTTTAAAAGGAAGTTCTGTGTTTACAGGCAGTTTGTGTACGGAATAGAACGAGAAGCAAAGGTGGTTTCATTTTGGAAACTTAAAAAAACTTTTGAATTACATCGTGATCGATAGAATTCAGTTTGTGTTTGATAAAAATAAATATTTGTGATTACTAAGTTTTGAACACTGCATGGTATTACTGTTGCTTAGGAAAATTTTATTTTGCTTTCACAAGGAAATAACCCTAGATTCTCTTGTAAACAAACATGGTGTTGTTGGTAATGTTGTTTATGCTGTGTTTGTCTGTTTCTGCTGAGGGACGAACTTGGCATAACTTCAATGGATTTCAATATTCGATCGAAATCAATCCAGTCACGTCATATGCAGCAGCAGAGATGGGATGTTCTGCGCTGCAAGCTAATGTGGCTAATGTCAAAACCATGGAAATTTTTAACTTTTTGAAAACAGTTATAAATCTGACAGGTTGTTAAGATTTGCTTCCTATTTAAAAATTAGTTTAAAGGCTTTTAATATTCAGGCTAATAATCTAATGCTTCATTCTTACCTTTCAGCCAACATGAAACAAGTCTTTGGGTTCATTACATTTCCGCAATTCTTTTAAACCCAAGGCTGTTTTCGATTTTTAGCGATATGATGTCATTTTAAATTTGCCACGATAATAAAATACCTGTTGTGCTTAATTATGTACAAGTGCCACAATTACTAATTATTATAGTTAAAAATTTGCAAAATAAAACACATTTTTTAGGAGTTCAACAGATTCGTTTTAGAGGAAACCTGTCTTTGTATTTTAGATCAGCCCTTCTCACTTTACATTGGTGCAAGGAGAGCCAGAAACACCGGCAAGTTTCAATGGAATGATGGAAGCGATGTTTCAGTTCCAACGACCATGTGGGAAAGTGGCCAACCAAATAATAGGGGGGGAGTAGAAGATTGCGTCACAATGGGTTATACCTTTGTTCCTGTTCCGTCTTACCGGTGGTATGATGTGTCATGTGCAGGGCACAGATCAAGATACATTTGCGAGAAAACCATTGCAGGTAAGTAAAACTACGGTTTGGCGATTGTATTAATTTTAACAACAAAAATTGAATAATCTAATTTACACATAGATTGTTCACAAATAGTGCAATAACACTTGTAACTTTACTACTACCCTTCATCGTGTAATAACGGGGTTTTCGTTGACAAATTTCTGGTTACTCTTGTTTTTACATGGAAATTCATGACAAGCCCAAGATAACTTATTGTATCTGTCACAGCTGCAACAACATTACCATCTTCAGAACCAACCACTGAAACTACATTCTTATTACCGTCTACCAAACTAACTACAACAACTGTACCGCAGTCTACCAAATCAACTACAACAACCGTATCCCCGTCCACTAAACCAACTACAAAAACCGTATTGTCATCCACGACACCAACTACAACAACTGTATCACCATCTACCAAACCAACCACTACAATCTTATCGCTGTTTACTGCAAACATCGGTTTGGGCAGATCGTTAACAGACACCACAACAAAAGGTGACAAATAAAATGCAAACGTGAGTTTACATGACAACCTGTTTGATCTTCAAAGTAAATTCAAGATTAGCCCTGCGAATGTTCCGTTGCAAATCCTGCGGACAATCTTCAAAATATTATACTTACATTTTATTTTTATGAGAAATTTCCTCATGACATTACGAATTCCCTTATTCCTCAAACAACAATTGTTAAAACGTTTGCACTCCTAAGAATGCACAATTTTGCAGCTCCAGGGATAGTCAACACCGTCATCATTGCTTCAGCTGCTAGCGGATGCGTCATATTCGTCATAACCAGTGCCGCCATTGTCTTCAAGACGTCACGTAAAAGAAAAAAGAGGTAACTGAAAATATTTGTATACAACGAGGCTTGGTTATTTATAAGGCAATTTTAGGTTCCAAAATATTGATTGAAGTGCTTCAAAAGGTCAATATTTTAAGCTAAACGACTGTCCAGCACTAATGAAACGTTAGCAAGACCTACCAAGAAACGGACGGAAAGAAAATGGTCAAAAGCAGCAAGAAAGATTTCTGAAACCAAAATTTGCATATTTGATTATAGCAAAGTGTTGGGTATTTTGACACAAGTGAAAAAAGCAAATTTATTAAACTACCCACGCCAGCCGTATATACATGAGCATTGTGTAGAAATACAATGAATGTAGTGGTTGCAAAGTTAATCATAGAACTTGCATTGTAGGAATGAAATTCCAGATAGATTCCAAGAAGAAAGTGCTACGAGTAAGTATTTTAGAACGAATTGGTTTTGTTACGTATTATTTATTTGTTTAAATGACTTTAACATACACTGTTACTCACAGCCAGTATAATCTAAAAAATCTATTTGTTTCAAACAGCTGGAAATCGCCAGATCAGCGGAACACACAACGCCCAGCCAACGCAATCCTCCACGTCACAACAACAACAAGCCGATGACATTCAACCCTATCATGTATTTCAACCACCAGGTCTCGATTACATAATTACTAAACCGTAATATGTAATGCTGTATTTGACATGAATTACAGTGGCCTACGCAAAATTTCTTTGTTGTAAACAAAACAGCGCCTTTGCTTTGCAACAGCAAGTTCTCTTCTGTCTATCTTTGCAACCTAATATATGTTATAGATACATTTGTTTTTAAAAGACTTTTACTTCTATTGGTGTGGTTAGAAGTGTGCATTGTGTTATAACTGTGCAACAACGCTAGTTTGTTTTAAAACAGCTGGAAATAGCGAAAATATTGGAACAAAATATAACCATCCAATCAACGTCAACAACTCCGTTCAATCCTCCACGTCACAACAACAACATGTCAATGACATCCAACCCTATGAGGAACCCATTAAAACACCACACCATGAATACATGACTCTTGATCCGTAATATGTTTTTTGCAATTGATATGACTTAATTGCAGTGACGTTCGTATTAAATAACTTTGATCGTTATTTTTGAAAGATGAATTCTTTTGCGACTGTTTCCTGCTTTTATGCTGAGTCACTGGTATCAGATGAAATGGCAAGAAAATGAAGTGTACTCTGCCCCAAAGCTACTAAATTTCAATGAAAAATAAACTTATCGTAATTAATGCAACTTTCTTTGCCTAGATTTCAAACCTGCTTCAGACAGCAACCCCATTGCATCGCTCTCCTCTGCTCACGTAATCACTTATGACGTCACCACTTTGTATTGTTACAATAATGACGTCAGTGTGCATGTTAATTTGACGCAAAATATTAGAATAATTGGATGCTGGTAATTTCATGTTTGCAATTGCAAATTATTGCCGCTGGGTGAGTTGTTTGTTTCAACTTAGTACAAATGCAGTTATCGAATCGCACCTTGATGTACTTTTGGTGTTTTTTCTCGGAAAACAATTTTACTTTACAAACAGTTGTTTTGCCAGCAGTTACATTTTTGCACAGCCTGTCGACTTTACTTCGACATAAACATATTTTTTTTGGGTGAAATACCCGTCTGTCTTGCGTGTTTTCAACCTTAGCTGTTTGTTTTTAAATGACGTTCACATTTTTTATTGGTGGCGTTGCGTTTTGTAGTTTGCTTAACTTCCTTATTTCTACATAAAATGCTGCAATTTTTATTTTAAACAAACTCTTTTGCGGCTGTTTATGATTCGTTGTAACATCGGTCGGAAGGGAGCTGAAAACTAAAATAGACCTGTTTCAATGCTCCCTCCCAATAGAAAATAAATCTAATGTAACTAACATAATTGTTACAAAAGTGCCACACGACAGCACACTTCCCTTTCTTAAATTCATGACCAATCTAAGGAACAACCTCACAAAATACTTTATTGTCACACGTAATCATTTATGACGTCACCACCGTGTGTTATTACAACAACAACGTTAGTGGGTATCCAAATCGGGAGGTAAATTGACGCTGTATAGCTGAACGTCGATAATTTCCTGCTGGTAAATGCAATATGATGCCCTGTGACTGTTTGTTGATGTTGAATAATAAACCCTGCTTCGGTTGTTACATTTTGAAAATCTTTGAAGAAGTAGTTCTAAGGTTAAGAGTTCAAATCCCGACGATGGCGACTTTTGTTTTTCTTTGACCCTATTCGAAGCTTAAAGAGTCGACCACGCTAACACAAAACCATCTCGTATTCATATGCAGCACAACAAGTTCTCAATTTCTATCTGTTGTAAAATGAAGGCCCACAATCATCAACTCTCTGTTCTTGACCAAAATATCGGTTAATTTCCTTTGTCCCTTATCATGAAAAGAAGTGTGGACAACGTAGTTACCTAGCCAAATGTAAACTGGATGAAAAGAAGACAAGTCCATGCTGAAATCTGAGAATAGTCGGGGTTTAATAGCGAACAAGTTAATTGTCACGACAGCTTAGCTGCAAATGCAAAATACAAATGAAACGACGTCCATCAATAAAATAAGTTATTTAGCTAAGAAACATTTTCTTGCCTTTAAGCAAAGCACGGTACAGATTGGTGATTGTTCAAGTGCAGTTATGGCTCCGGTGACATTACGGTATTTATTCAAAAACGAGAGATATATATACAACTTTATAATCCCAAATAACTTTAACAGTTGTTTCGCCAACAGTCACAGCCTGTCAACTTTATTATGACATACGGGGGGGATCTCCCGCGCGAATATCCCTTGTCAACTATATTCATCTCTAGCCGTAATAATTATCTGTTGAAACGACAGACAAGCCACTTGACGCATATACTTGTGTAAAAATATGAAAAAAACTGTGGCTGACAGGGGGTGTGACGGTGACATTGCTGTTGATATTTGCTTTAACTCTGGGTCACTTAATCCCATGACTGACATTTGAGTTCTTTTGTTTGTTTTTTATTTCGACTTATGGTGTCTTCAAGTTAGTTCTAATCATCACGCTGCATTGGATTAAAGCAATGTTGTTCTTCTACAGGGAGACAGTTGGACTGTGGGGGTTACCCCAAAAGAATCCTGCCCATCGACGATTTTGGCACAAACCTACTTGCGTTTAAAAGAGGAACGCCGAATCATGAACGAATTAGATTTCTCAGCACGTTGTGGAACTTTACGCTAGAAACCTCGTGTGATGAGTCAGGGATCGTGGGGAGAGTCATCAGTTGTATAGCAGTTGGTTGTTAAGCACAAGACGGTTTAAATTAATCCCGGAATCTTGTGTTAATGGTCAGTTGTGTTCAGCAAGTGTTTTCGGGAAAATGTTGTTTGGTTGTTTAGTGCGCATTTTCACCACAAGATATCAAATCTAAGTAAATAAATTTGGATTGTAGTTATCAAAATGAATTACCCAGGAGGTGTAGTTATTTAATCTTGCAGCAGATTCAGACTTAAAGATATTTTTACTTTTTTGAGGCAAACGAAGTTTCGTTGCGGAAAACAAACATGGCTTTGTTGGTTTTCCTTTTTGTGTTTTGTTTATCTGTCTCTGCTGAGGGACGAACTTGGCATGACTTCGAAGGATTTCAATATTCGATCGAAATGACTCCAGTCACTTCATATGCAGAAGCAGAGATGGGATGTTCTGCGTTGCAAGCTAATGTTGCTAACGTCAAAACAGTGGAAATCTTTAACTTTTTAAAGATTTTTATGACCAACACAGGTAAGATTTTTGTTGCTGGTGTTTTCTGTAAAATTTTCAGTTTCTGCAAAATCTGTTTAGTCATTATACCTTGTTTGCAACGCATTTAAATTTTAGATTTTCCAAATGCATTACCAGCCTGCAAAGAGTTAAGTGTAGAATAAAAAAGGTCTTTGGTCATTTACTAAATACAAAGTACTAAATAATACCATGGTGACGTCAGTAACCAAAATTAGGATGTTTTAATGAGTTTAAATTGCCCCCTTAATCTCCTCTGTGAGCGTTACCGAAAGATTAAACATAATTCTGGTTTAAACAAACCAAAACTAATTTCCACATTTATCCGTTTCTTGCAGGCTCTCCTTTCTCATTTTACATCGGAGCAAAAAGAATAGGAAACACAAATAAATTTCAGTGGAATGATGGAAGTTCTGTTTCAAATTATCTGTGGGGAAAAGGAGAACCAAATAACAACAATGGAAAGGAAAATTGCGTCGTAATGGGTTCTATGTTTTTTTTTGTTTCCTCATACCTATGGTATGACGTGCCATGTACAAGATATCGAGCAAGATACATTTGCGAGAGAGTTATAGGTAGGCAAAAGCTTTATGTTGGTTTTTGGTGTAGCAGGTTCTGTAATTCTATTTCGTTTCGCAGTTGTAATGTGAGCCAATTTTGCCCAAACTTAGTGGCCGCAATTTTTAAAGCAAGTTTTAT
Source organism: Phallusia fumigata (assembly GCA_008931825.1). Lineage (NCBI taxonomy): Eukaryota > Metazoa > Chordata > Ascidiacea > Phlebobranchia > Ascidiidae > Phallusia > Phallusia fumigata. The sequence continues at coordinate 7,749 of QXVZ01000266.1, forward strand.
GTGGGAGTTGTCTTAAATTAAAGTTTAATTTTCGTTTAATTTATGGGTATATTTATTATTTTAATGTTGTAACAAAACTAAAAATCTCCTCGGCAAGCAAAGCTGCTATAACGCTTTAGGTTTTTGTGGAAGTTCTGGTGAAGATCTGTTGTAGTTAGTTTGCACGGAAAATTATCACCAATTTGATTTTCTGCAGATACAACTACATTGCCTTCCAGCAATCAAACCACAAATACCATCCAACCATCTAAACCATACCCTGACATCATATTTGCGCCCACCAAACCATACGCTACCATCACAACCAATCAATCGCCTACTGGCAACACAACAAAAGGTGAACAACTGTTGTCAAGGGGTGGAAACCTTTTTATTATGTGTTGTAGCAACCTCTGCCAATCAAACAATTTTCCAATAAATTCTGCCAGTTTTTTAGATACAGTTTAAAAGTAGGTATGCTAAAGATTCTAATGGAGAGAAAAACTTATCGTGTGTTCGAATTTGATTTGTTCACTTCGCCGAAATCCCTACAACAATGCTGTGACATTTTCAATTTGATTCAACTTACACGNTTGATTTGTTCACTTCGCCGAAATCCCTACAACAATGCTGTGACATTTTCAATTTGATTCAACTTACACGTAGCACTGAAACCAACAAGTAAAACATGTTAATAGTCTTCCTCTATTTGTTGTAATTATAAAGGTACATACTTCTTAGAACATCTGAAGGGTGATCGTCACGTGATCTGCAGGTTGACAAACCATAGTCCAAATTATTTCATTGTAAAATTTCACAAATTTTATACTTTATTAAAACTCTTTCCTTCTTGATAGCAGCTGGAACAAAGGTTGACAAGAGAATCGTCATTATTGCGTCATCAACATGCGGTGGCGTCATCATCGTCGTAATCGTCTTTGTCATTGTGATGTTTCGTAAGCGAAAAAGAAGGTAACAGTGTTTCAATGTGTTTTTGAAGCGTTAGATCGCCGATTACCAAGTTTATTCGACCCTATAAGCTGTGTTGCAAAAACGAGTCACCAAAAGTACCACCAAAAGTGTAGTGATACAGGTCGAAACAGTGTGCACTGTCTGTCTGTAGCTCACAAAGTGTTTTTGTTTCCTAAAAAAAGTTTGTTAGGACAAATTAACACTGCGGCACACCTAGAATAGTTTTATGTCACACATGTAGCCTATGTTTATTTATAATAGCCTAACTCGTTTCAATGCTAACGCTGACTTGGTAACGAAACAAACAAATTTGCTTTACAGGTCTAAAACGCCTTGGAGATACGAAAATGAAACTGCTTATGTCAATATGAGTAAGTATTTTTTTAAAATAGAGTTACAGTTGTATACTGCTCATGTCGTTTCACATTAGCAAGCACAGCTTCCGTTTAAAATAAGTTTTCTATATTTGAGTTTGTCAGAAATGTTGTCCAATGTTTAACTAAGCGCAGACATATTTGGGGGTTGATTATTGCATTCGTTGTAACTAGTCGCTAACAGTAATTTGACAAGAAAAATTGTGTTTGTTTTCAAACAGCTGAAAATCGCCAGAGCAGAGGAACACAGAACCTCCATGCAATCTACGTCAATGACTCCGTTCAACCCTCAACGTCACAACAACAAAAGGCTGACAACATCCAACCCTATGAGGAACCCATTCAAACTCCACCTCCAGAATACATGACTATCGATCCGTAATATGCATTGCTGTATGTGACTTTATAACATCATCTTGCGAATGGAAGAACTTTTTTAATTCCATACGTGTAAATATACTGCAAAGTTGTTGGGTAAGATATTGGGCAAGCAAAGTTTGTGTCGCTTAGATAGGCGTTCGAATATAGTCGGGTATTGGAGACAAACTAAGCGTAAGTTTGTGAATGGAAGGTAATGGGAGCAACGGCGGATCAACTAAGGAAGTTATTCGAGCACGATTGCACAAAGTACTTCCTTATCATTACGTAAAGCCCGGGACAGCTTGAGTGACTGTTTAACTAAGGAGTTGTTTGGTGGAAAATTTATTAAATTTACATCCAAATCTCCTGTGTCAGTTGTTGCATTTGGAGGTAAGCGGGGTCTACGTGTTAAAATCTTGATTATCATAAGGGAATCGAGGAATACCCAAAATGCGCACATNAACGGCGGATCAACTAAGGAAGTTATTCGAGCACGATTGCACAAAGTACTTCCTTATCATTACGTAAAGCCCGGGACAGCTTGAGTGACTGTTTAACTAAGGAGTTGTTCGGTGGAAAATTTATTAAATTTACATCCAAATCTCCTGTGTCAGTTGTTGCATTTGGAGGTAAGCGGGGTCTACGTGTTAAAATCTTGATTATCATAAGGGAATCGAGGAATACCCAAAACACGCACACGTCGGTCCAAGCTACCAAACTTACAATTTTTTTAGGGGAAGTTTCCTTAGTGTAAAATTTGAAAGGGGAATGGCCTCTTTCATTCTTTACTTAAGTAAATTTATCAAAGTTATCTAAGCATATTTAGATTGTATGTTACGTGAGATTGCAATGACTGGTAATATTATTTTTCTGTTAGGTCCCTTTGCCAAACAAACACGGTCTTGCTAGTTTTGTTGTCTGTGTTAAGTTTATCTGTTTTTGCTGAGGGACGAACTTAGTATGACTTTAATGGATTTCAATATTCAATGCAGTCAATGCAGGTTACACCTCAAGGTGTTTAACTCTAAGCCCTCCAAATCACAATAGGAACGAACTTAATATTGTCGACACAATTGCAACAAAATCTAAAATATTTCTGTATTTTAGCGTCTTGGTATCGATAATATATGATTGTGCTTTCCAACCGACAGCCACTTCATATGCCGAAGCAGAGATGTTCTGTGTTGCAAGCATATGTTGCTAACGTCAAACCAAGGAAATCTTTAACTTTTTTAATCAATTTATACATCTGACAAGTAAAAAAGTGTAAGAATTTTAAATAGAAATGGAGTTGCAGTTACACCAAAGAGTTTGCAAACACTTTACCAAAACCGACCGATCGATTTTAAAATCACCAAGATAATGGGAAGCCAAGGTGGCTTATTTTCTCAAAATCTTTTCAATTGTATTCTCTTGTCCATTAAGCTAACATAAACTAATTAATTGCGTTTGTTTCAAACAGCTGGAAATCTCCGAATTTCTAGAACACAGAACGCCCATCCAATTAATGACTACGTTCAACCCTCCACGTCACAACAACAACAACAAGCAGATCATATCCAACCTCGCCAAAAGCCAAAGTACCGGATGCTGAATAAATGGCTCTTGATCTGTAGTACATAAATGCTGTTAACATGACTTTTTAGTTGTGACAAACGCATGGAAATTTTTTCATTGGAAACTGGACAACACCGCTTTGCAACAAATAAGTGACAACTATGTAATGCGCAGGTTGATCTAATAACCATTTAAATTATATTTGTTTTATAATCGCGTGCACACTTTTTATTTTTCATGGTGACACAAGAAATTGAAATTTGCTCTGAATTAATGTTTATAAATGTGTAGCTGAAGTACTTTTACCCACATACTTTTGTATTTGTTTTTTTCTTTTGTGCCTTAGTCTATCATAATGTTCTTTCGGCTGTTTCATGCTTGTATTTTTTATCGTGGTAGCTTTAATGTGTGGGGGTCCGAAAAAGAAATTCATTGTGACCTGAGCTGTATATATTTGTGATCTCTAGATGTCGCCCCTGCGCGACGTTACTTGTCGCATGTAACTGCGTGCCGCGACTTGGTTGCGGCAGTCAATACAGGGTACACCTTGAGGTGTTTAATTCTAAGCCCACTAAATCCCAATGGGAACCAAACTTGATATTTTCGACAATTGCAACAAAATCTAAAATATTTCTGTATTTTTGCNAAACAAACACGGTCTTGCTAGTTTTGTTGTTTGTGTTAAGTTTATCTGTTTTTGCTGAGGGACGAACTTGGCATGACTTTAATGGATTTCAATACTCAATGCAGTCAATGCAGGTTACACCTTGAGGTGTTTAACTCTAAGCCCTCCAAATCACAATAGGAATAACTTAATATTGTCGACACAATTGCAACAAAATCTAAAATATTTCTTTATTTTTGCGTCTTGGTATCGATTTTTTTCGTAATGTCCAGAGTTATAATAAATAATTGTGCTTTCCAACCGCCAGTCACTTCATATGCCAAGCAGAGATGGGATGTTCTGCGTTGCAAGCTAATGTTGCTAACGTCAAAACAACGGAAATCTTTAACTTTTTTAATCAATTTATACACCTGACAAGTAAAAAAATGTGTAAGAATTTTAAATAGAAATGGAGTTGCAGTTACACCAAAGAGTTTGCAAACACTTTACCAAAACCGCCCGATCGATTTTAAAATCACCAAGATAATGGGAAGCCAAGGTGGCTTATTTTCTCAAAATCTTTTCAATTGTATTAAGCTAACATAAACTAATTAATTGCGTTTGTTTCAAACAGCTGGAAATCTCCGAATTTCTAGAACACAGAACGCCCATCCAATTAATGACTACGTTCAACCCTCCACGTCACAACAACAACAACAAGCAGATCATATCCAACCTCGCCAAAAGCCAAAGTACCGGATGCTGAATAAATGGCTCTTGATCTGTAGTACATAAATGCTGTTAACATGACTTTTTAGTTGTGACAAACGCATGGAAATTTTTTCATTGGAAACTGGACAACACCGCTTTGCAACAAATAAGTGACAACTATGTAATGCGCAGGTTGATCTAATAACCATTTAAATTATATTTGTTTTATAATCGCGTGCACACTTTTTATTTTTCATGGTGACACAAGAAATTGAAATTTGCTCTGAATTAATGTTTATAAATGTGTAGCTGAAGTACTTTTACCCACATACTTTTGTATTTGTTTTTTTCTTTTGTGCCTTAGTCTATCATAATGTTCTTTCGGCTGTTTCATGCTTGTATTTTTTATCGTGGTAGCTTTAATGTGTGGGGGTCCGAAAAAGAAATTCATTGTGACCTGAGCTGTATATATTTGTGATCTCTAGATGTCGCCCCTGCGCGACGTTACTTGTCGCATGTAACTGCGTGCCGCGACTTGGTTGCGGCAGTCAATACAGGGTACACCTTGAGGTGTTTAATTCTAAGCCCACTAAATCCCAATGGGAACCAAACTTGATATTTTCGACAATTGCAACAAAATCTAAAATATTTCTGTATTTTTGCGTCTTGGTATCGATTTTGTCGTAATGTCCAAAGTTATAATAAATGTTTGTGCTTACCAACCGACAAGCGACTAAGGGAAGCGCTAGACATTAGGAAGGTTTACGACACCTAAAATTGAATCATGTAAAGCAGGAATCGGCGATTTCGCGTAATTTGTTACTTATTGTACCCGGAATTTGAATGCAAACTTTAAACAATAAAAAGAAAAAGACTGTTTAAAAAACTTAAGGTGCAGATCACAGAATTCAGTTAAAACATTTGGCTCAGTTAAACATTTTAACAAACAAAACATAATACATTCATAAACAGATACTGCATTAGTCAAAATTGTGCTTGGAATCTCTTTGAATGACCTACAAACATAGTTGGGTGAGTTGTTTGTTCAGCAAAAGTGCAATAATCTCGTTGTTAAAGCAGTCGAGGGCCATGTTCAACTGACTTGCATTGTGAGGTTGGTATGGCTTAGCAAGGAATTCGGTTCCGTTTGTTCTTCGGCCGGAAATCAGTAACAATTTGCTTAGCGCAGGGGCATGGATCATCAACACCCCTTCTGTGGATTTTTCGTTCGAGTTTCAAAATAAAATTAACGACTAATCATATTTGACGCATTCTCAAAGCATTCCCTGATGAATTGTTTAAAGCCGCCGTAAGTTTGTTGAACAAATCAATTCTTTTAATTCCACGGAACAAATTGTAATTAGTAAGTGCTTTCCCTTATACCAACTACAGTGCATATGTTGTCCTAGCTATATTAGAAAATCAAACAACAAGATGCTGTTTACGCTGTATCACTTTTTGTCCATCTAAATTAGACTTGTAAAACACGTTGGAATCAAATGCCCACAAACTTTTCCAAACACACAGTATGTGTTTCAACACGATTATTCTGAGCTCTAACCATTTTAACTGCGGAATTGAAACTTTGCAAGTTGAAACTTGGGATTATATATAAACGTAATGTTTATTCAGCTCCGGTGTCCAGATAACAGCCGCTAACAGTTTCTAGGTAGCAGTAATAGAGTAAAATAAGCATTGCTTTCAACAGCTGAAGCAAGTTTGTGGACTTGGCCCATTTACGCAAACAAACGGAACAGTATTGCTTGGTATTCGAACTCTTATTGGGTTAATATAAACCAAATCAAAGATTTAGGCCTTTTGATCCAACGTTTTAATTAAAACTTCTAAACGTAGTGGATATAAAAACATATGCCTCGGTTTATAGTTCTAATTTACGTAAAGTTGGTCTATGTATTTTATCTGAGGTGGCAAATCTGAAACTTAGTGAAAACTCGGTCCATTGTGCTATATTGTCACCAGCAATTAATTCCACACATGCGATGACGAAGCGAAAGTTTCTGAGCATTGAAAAGTCCCTCAGGTCTGTTTTCTCTATCTTTTGTCTTCACTGGAAAGTTTACGTCCTGTAGCTACTAAACAATTTAGTAGTGCATCGAAAAGAGAACCGACAATGAAACTCGTGTTAGAGTTTCTACTTACAGTAAACGCGGCCATTGATCTTAATTGTTTTCTCTTGCAGCGCAGGATAGTTGTATTTGTAGGAAGTTTGTATTCAGCATATAAACAGCAAGTATGGTTTTATTTTAAATTGGAATTGTTAGTGGAACAACTGATGTTTTTGTGCAGTAATATTTGTTTTGTTGTACGAGGTATTTTTCAAAACTAAGACAAACAAGTAAACGTAATTAAACCGGTAACCAATACAGCAGTTACAGTAAGCTTTCATTGAAATAATCACTGCAGTCACTGTTACATTTTTGTTATTATTTGTTTATATTTGCAGTGACTTAGGGTATTTATGCCCCCAATACACAAGAAGGTAATTGTCGGCCAGCAGTTGCGAAAATGGCAAGTTACTTAATTCGGTGGTCTTTACTGCTTTGTTTTCTGCGTGGTGTCCTCCCACAAACTTGTGTGAAAATGGGAAGTTGTAGGTGAGTTTTGTTACCTACTTCATCATTTACAGACCAACACTCACAACCGTGTTTGTTGTTTTTGTTCAACCACTTCGGTTTTATCGGCCGCGGTCGTCTTTCTTACCGTGCAAAGTGATTTCTCAAGGTGTGTAATGCACATAGCAGGGAAGATTTTTTGTGGGCTGAGTGCCTGCTTGCCTCCTTGTGGTCATTACTCGGCATGGGGATTGGAACTTCCAGTCTTGGTGGGTCAGACATGCATTAAACTAGCAGCTAGTTTAGCTAGAATCTTTTTTACAAAAACACAGCAACCCAATCACGTGGGGTCGCTAAAGAGCGAAACACAAAGAGCACAGCTGAGGGATCAAGGTTAAACGCTGCAGCTACTCTAGAAATTGTTCAATTTAGGTGTGCGATGTCGGACAACAGTGGAGTGATCGATCTCACAATCGTTGCATCAACCAACGGAACTCCAAGATGGACGATCGACGACTCAATGATCTTTTATGAATATTCCTACAATCCATGCATTGGATTCAACACTGCATCGTACACAAACCTTGCCGTAAGAAAATGATTAATTTGAGTGATGTGATATTGCAAAGGCCTGATTTATTGCATGGAATGTTTAGAATTGTTTATTGAAAAAGATATGCTGTGTGCTACGATAAAGTTTGCATTAACTTGGAAGAATATCGCTTAGTGCGAAATGACGAAGAGTGGTGCGTACAGCCATACGTAGTTAACACTCCATTGGTCACAGGTTCAAATCTCACCAACATGACCAGGGTATCATTACCACAAGTTGTTTGTCCGCTTCAGGTTCATCAAGCATTGCGCACACAAAATTATGAATACGATCTTGGTGTGCAAGCAAGTGCGGTTTTTGCCACTGATGTTCAAGGATCTGTCTCAATCCTCTACACGTCTGTTGATAAAGTGAGGTAAATTACTTCTGTTAAACCTAGCTTATAAAACAAACAAGACGCCTAGCGGTATCTTCGAATACTGGAGCACTTGGTAATTCGCTTGGCCCGTCGTTAAAAACCTTTGAATACTGCAGGTAACGCAAATTGGACGAAAATGTAAATACTGCCGGTAACACGCAGGTTCCCGGTTCTGACGCGGCTTCTCTAAAATGGCAAGGTCTCCTTTCAGGCGTGGCGCACGAGAGCTTGCTACTTCGCTTGGTACAGAAATCAAGATGATAATGCATTCAAATAGTGTAAAACTCGCGGTTTTTGCTATTAACGTTGACGGTTAGTGCTTCTGGGATCAGAAGGGGTTGAATTTGTAAAAAAAGAAATTAAAAAAATGCAGATACAAGAAAAACAAGCAGACCGGTAGTTTTCCAAGGCAACAGAAGCTCCTTGTTCGACACACTTGAATGCAGTATTGAAACGGGAATCACCCACTTTGCACACCTTGCCATTTTAGAGGAACCCTGCAGATAACGGGTTTAGATGAGGTGAAGCTGTGTGATACCTGATGCATTCTTAGTTTTTAGCGACGCACAAAATAAATTACGTTTAAATTATTTCATAATAGCGCCAGTAGTTGGACAATCAGGACAATTCATAACAAATTAAAGGATTAACTAACAAACTTTTTGTAAAAAATTTCCAGGAAGTCTCGTGTTAAGCTGGTTTGTAAACCTGGAACAACTGAACATAACTTGAAGTTTATCGGCGAGCTCAACATAACAAAATATGTAAGCAAAATGAATTTTATGCTCTATATTTTCAATATTGTACAAGATGTTATTATTATTTTAAATATAAAGCAAAAAAGCCAGTATGATTTTGTCTGTTTTGTCTTTTTGTCTGTGCACTGATGAGACCTTACAGGTCGAAACAGTGTGCACTGTCTGCAGCTTACAAAATTATTATTATTTGTTTATTCAAAAAGAACACTTCGGTTATAAAATCAATTTTATTACTTTTTATTGTGCAAAAAAACAAGCTAAAAGCCGTGAACTGTTACGTTAATGGGTTTTGCTCGCTTCTGCCCATTTTGCTTATAGTCTGTTTACAATTGTTTGCTTTGTTTTAACATATTTTCACATGTCGCTTTTTTGCAGCCGCTTTTTCTTTTGTTCATGATATTTCTAGTCTGACTCTTTCTGCACGTGAATGAAAGACGTAATTTGATTCCAGTTTACTACATACCGCGGACGTTAAGAGATATTTTTATGAGAACGCTTTGTTTTCCAGGATTTTGTCTTGACAAGTCCATGTGCCTGTCCTGGCGTTTGTGACGCGAATGGAGTGATCAGTAAGTGAATAGTTTAACACACAAAAAATATTATAGAAACAGAAACACAGCACATAAACCTAATTGTTAAACCTCTAATCAATCGAAATATATGGTTCAATTTCGTCTCTATATACAGCATGATAAAAACAATCAAAACAACTTCAACGGTTGTGACACCTGGCATTCAAACTGCTTTATAGGTTCCAGTTCAGATCAGCCATTTTTAATATTTCGGTTCCGAATTAAAAAGACCCCAGTGTGCAATCAATGTCTTGTGTTTAATGTTCCATGTGATTCTATCTAGGCACATTGTGAGAAAATCATAATAGACAGACAAAAATTGGAAAAGAATTCATGTTAAAACGATGGAACTCAATTTAAACAAAATTATTTATTCTAGACTAGCAGGAAATTCCGGAATATGCACAATTAGTAACAGAAGGTGTGAAATGCGAAACAACCTATCAATTTTATTTGTTAAAAAGGAAATAGACATAAATTTATTCTTTTATAGCCACAACCAAATCAGTCATTTCAACCATATCACCAACAACAACAACCATCATGCCTTCAACCAAAGCAACCTCTGCAATTACCGTAAAGACATCCAGCGGAATAATTTCAACCACTATAACACCCACTAACACCACAACACAAGGTGAGCTAAAATACTCTCCCCTATATAGAAGCACATTTCTGTAGATTTGTTAAAATGCTCTTTGGGCTTTAGGAGCTGGAGTTGACAAGACCATCGTCATCACTGCCGTAGCAACATGCGGTGTTGTCATTATCGTAATAATCTGCATTGTCATTGTGACATTGCGAAAACGTCGAACAAGGTAATAAGGTTGGTTTGATATCAGCTGGGGCGACGGATCTAACCTCTAAATCACTAACACAATTGCGGTTGCAAATCACAGCCAATTACAAGAACTTTACGTCGGCTACTAAACCAAACAAACTTGCTTTGCAGAAACGAAGTGTCGGTACAGTTTAAAGCGGAAAGTGCTTGCGTCAATATAGGTAAGTGTTTAAAATCAAAGCAAAAGTCACAAACATTCCCTTATAAAGCGCAAAAATGTAAAGATAAACTCATGTTGTTTGGAAAATTTCAATTACATCCAGCTTTCGTAGAACCAACACAAATTAATTACTTGTACTTGTTTCGAAAAGCTGAAAATCGCCAGACCAGCAAAACACACAACGCCCAGCCGATCTACGCCAATAACTCCTTTCAACCCTCCACGTCACAACAAGAACAAGCCGAGGAAATCAATCTCTATGAGGAACCGATCCGAGCACAACACCCTGATTATATGACTCTTGATTTGTAAAATCTAAATGCTGAGTTTCACTTTGAAAGACCGACGCACACATTTAGAGGTTTTAGGACTTTTTGCAACAAAAAATCAAAGGAATACTGAACAACGCTTTCGCTTTGCACCAAATAAGTGGCACTCTATAAGCCTTAAGTCTGCAATACCAAGATTTACAAACGCTTAGCACCAAACAAGAATTTAGTTTTTTATTTCTATTGTTATTGCGGCTGTTTTGCTGCTTTTATGTCACGTTGCAGTATTTTCAAAGTGTTGGGGATGGAACATAAAACAAACAATTCTAACTCCCCAAAATCCCCATGCGTAGCGGACTTACATAGTTAACACAAATGCATCAACAACTAAAACATTTTAAGTTTTTGTAATATCTAAGTTTGTTATTAGCATTTTTTGCTTTTTAACCGACAAAGGGAAGCTTTACGACCACACACTTACTTTGCTTAACTTTCTGGATCCGCCATCGTCTGTAACCCCCGTAATTACGTCGTTGCATCTCTGCTGCCCACGTAATCATTTCTGACGTCATCTTGTGTGTTATTATTTCAATGACGTCATTGTGCATGAAATCGAAAGTTGATAAAGTTAAATTCTGTAATAACGGGATATTGCTGATTTTACTTTTGTGATTGTAAGTTATTGTGCCGGAGTTTGTTTGTTAATTTCAAACAATAAAGAGAGCTGAAAAAACAAAGGTTGTTTCAGAAAATCAAGAAATGGAGTCACTACATTTGGCTTCATGTCATATTGTGTGACTAGATATAACAAGTTATTATAAACAAGCTTTTCCACCAGACCAGATTAAAATATAATTGGTACGTCTTTGCAAGAAAATACATAGGCTCATTAGGCGTTCATTTAATGGTAAGTTGCAAATGCAAAGTTTTGGTATTAAGATGGTCTGTTGTGGGTAAGTTCAATCACCGTGCATTACTTGATCAGGAAACCAGAGCGCCTTAAACCGTAAAAAGGGTTCTGGCGTCGAAACTGCAATAGGAGCTCAACGGTTGATAGATTATCATCGTTGCCTCGGATTTTCGTTCATCGAAGGTAAGAATAAGAACGTGCTATAACGTCATTGCAAGGTAATTTCCGTGTTAGAGTCTTTGCGTATGGGAACACCGGTGGGTGATCCTTTGTTTTATTTGCTGTGCTAACCTGGAAATTGATAACAGACTTACCTGCCTATTATGTTCACTGAAAGTTTCCATGCGGTATGAACAGTAGCAGATATGTATTGTAACGAATTAGTACAAGACCTTGCTAAAGTTAATACTATCTTCTGTCTACGTGAAGGAGTTCCAGTGTCTACTTTGTTGTTAAAATTCAGTTTGTGTTTGATTTTAACACTTGTGTTGTATGTCAAACACTACATGAGATGCGGTTGCTGGTAAACATGGTATTTATATTTCCAGAGTAAAACAAGAGTAGATTGATTGAGGAACAAACATGGCGTTGTCAGTTTTCTTGTTTGTGTTTTGCTTATCTGTTTCTGCTGAGAGCCGAACTTGGCATTACTTCGATGGATTTCAATATTCGATCGAAATGACTCCAGTCACTTCATATGCAGAAGCAGAGAGGAAGTGTTCTGCGTTGCAAGCTGATGTAGCTAACGTCAAAACAAAGAAAATCTTCAACTTGTTGAAGACGTTTATAAACGTCACAGGTATTTAAGCTTTTGCAATCTTTATGCATTTTTAGGTTTAATTTTGCTCCTTTCCTACAAATGTTCAAATTAATTGTGCGTTTTCGCTTTTATTTTACCCCAAAAAGAGTCGATATATTTACAATATCAGTTGTGTTTAATTTTAATCAATCATGACTGAACAGTTTAGGTTATAATTTCCAAAATCAAACACACTTTTATGCACAAGATCCGTACAGATTCAATTAAAATCATTGTGATTTAAACTGCTTTTTTAATATAGATCAGCCCTTCTCGTTTTACATCGGTGCAAAAAGGGTCGGATACCCCAACGAGTTTCAGTGGAATGATGGAAGCGATGTTTCAGTTCCAAAGACCATGTGGAACAGTAGACAACCAAATAACTTAAACGGAATGGAAGATTGCGTCACAATGGGTTATAGAAATTATTTTATCTCGTCGGCTTACCGATGGTTCGATGTGTCATGTACAGGGCACAATGCGAGATACATTTGCGAGAAAAAGATGGCAGGTAGGTTAAACTCATATATCGCGGTTTAGGTTGAACGGTGGTAACAATGTATAAACAAAATTCACATGTAAGGTTTTTGTAAATAATGCAAACTAAAACACTTGCCACTTTGCTGCTAATCTTGAATGCATATTAACTGGGTTATTGTCTCCAAATTTATGTTTAATCTTCATTTTACCCAGGAATTTGTTAACAATCCACTATATCTGTCCCAGCGGCAACATTACCGTCCACCAAATCAACTACAACAACCGTATCGCCGTCCACCAAACCAACTACAACAACCGTTTCGCCGTCCACCAAACCAACTACAACAACCGTTTCGCCGTCCACCAAACCAACTACAACAACCGTATTGCCGTCCACCAAACCAACTACAACAACCGTATTGCCGTCCACCAAACCAACTACAACAACCGTATTGCCGTCTACCAAACCAACGACAACAACCGTTTCGCCGTCCACCAAATCAACTACAACAACCGTATCGACGTCCACCAAACCAACTACAATAATCTCGTTACTATCCGCTGTAAACTTGGGTTCAGGAAAGTCACCAACTGACAGCATGACGCAAGGTAAGAAACAAAAACTGGATGCAGTTTAAAGGAATATCATGGCAACTAGGCAAAATTGATTATGGGGCAGGATGTTAAAACTTGGAAATAAGTTGCAAACAAAAATAAAATATAATGATATGTAACAAAAATAATATGTACGGTTTTTCCTGATTATGTGCAAGAAAATTATCACGGATTTTGTCGAGTAAAACGTTTTTAAAAACTCAGGAGCTGGAGCAAATGTTGACAAAACCAACGTCATCATCATTGCCGTAGCAACATGCAGTGTCGTCCTAATCTGCATCGTCATCGTTCTCGTCATTGTGACGTTGCGAAAACGTCAAAGGTAAGGAACATGATTTGATATCAGCTGAGGCGTCGGATCTAACCACTGGGCATCGAGTCTTTACTTAATCAGTTACGATCCTATAAATCGCATTTCTAAACAAGTGAAGCCTGGCATGAACTCGCAAACACTTGTTGCCTGTATGACTG
>QXVZ01000275.1:0-11972 GCA_008931825.1 Phallusia fumigata
CAGTGGAATTTTTGCGCCTTATAACGTTTTAACGCTGTCGCCTAATTGTCTTACTCAGGGAAACACAAGTGATCGAGTCGGGATTATAACCCACGACCTTGCGAGCACAAGGCATTCGCATAATCCAGATGTGTTGGCGGCCTATTCCTCTTAGTCATGTCGCACCCCACGGTATGATACATTTTTTGTTGTTGTAAACTGAACATGTGAGGCCTTCCAATGCAAAAAAATCCAGTCCGAACCAAACACGGCTTGTTCAAGGTGAAATTCCAGTTTTATTCAACAGAGTTGTGGAAGAAACAAAACAATCACGCTTCCAAAGACGCAGTTCCAACGTCATTAAGTTAAAAGCAATGTACATGTTACTATTGGCCAGCAGTGAATGATTGGATCAGCTTTAAAACAACGACGCGTGGTCACTTATGTACACCCAACAGCGGCTAATGCAACCAAATCGTCACACTGACAACAAAATCACATAAAACAAGAACTTGCAACTGTGCCCTGCGCCAGATAGCATGCAAATTATCGGCGATGTCTCTCGCGGTCTGAATGGCGAGAATAACTGCCGCTGGTTTCTCGATCGCGACTTCTGTCCCTGTATTCTCGTTCCTCGTAGCGATCGCGGCTTCTAGATCTGTCGCGTTCCCTGTCGCGTCGTCTCGACTTTGACTCGCGGTGACGTGGCCGCTCTTCTCTGTCACGTGATCGGTCACGCTTCCTGCTGCTGCTGTTGGGAAAAGAATTTATTTAAGTGATTGGCGAAAAACGAGGAATGTGTGCATGCAAAGGGAAAAGTTTGTAAACCAGCGTATTGGATTGAAACTATCAAAATAGGAAACTTTCAGGTGTATATTTTGCCAAATATTGCTAATTTAAAAATTTCACGTTTTGCGGGCCTGCGGGTTAACCAATGGGTGAACTGGGGTAAAAAGTGTCAGTGTACAATTCAGGTAGGGGAGCCCACAGAACACATTTTTACCTGAGGTGAACATACCAAAGTTTAAGCAATGCTGGCTTAGTATCAAAAAGATCCCTACGTCAATGCTCTGCACTCTCTGTTTTTTTGTTCAGGTGCCCATGTAGCTGTTAGTGATTCCCAGACACAAAAAAGGGAACTTTGAGAAATTAGTGACCAACCTGGAAGTTGAGCCAGAACCAAACGACTTTTCCTCGATTCCGTGCAGACAATCTTGCAGGGAACCAATAAGAACTTTTGCTCTTTCATCTCCGGCAACTTTAGACTGTTTGATGAGAGAAATAGCTGTAACCAAAGTTTCAATCGCACTTCCATACTCGCCTGAAACAAGTTTTAGAGTAAATTTTTCTGACTGAAAAGGGGAACATTTAATTACACAACTGGAAAAAAATGTAAATTAAACGAACAAGTTTTATCAAATGACAGATCACTAACAGTCAAACAAACCAATTAGCAAAGGATAAAGCATTGGCATTGCATACTTGATTCACAAGTCTTGGCCAGGTTCCATTGTTATTTTTTAATTGGTTTGTTACTTACCAGAGCTTGCATCAGCAACAGCTCGTGATATAGCACTACTTGAAACAGCACGATTCCGTATCATTATCTCTTCAATCTCCGCTTCGGGCAGTGGCGGCGACTGTGACCTGCTTTCATGGCGATATGAGTCCGTCCTTGTGTGGTCTCCAGACCCATGTTGGGGATGTCCCACTGGAGGGGGTAAAGATGATATCTGCGGAACAATCGGGGGTGGTGGGACATTTATTGGAGGTGGGACCCTTGTGTTGATTCCTTGAAGGCTTCCTGGTGGGGGGAGCAACAGACGAGGAGGCGGCATGTTGGGTGGTGGCACTCGCATTTGATTGGTGGCCAAGATGGCAGGTGGTGGGACACGTGGCGGTGGCACCTGGGTGGAACCGAAAGTCATTCTATGTAACTGAGGCCTGCTTCCCGGCAAGAAGCGCTGAATGACAAAAAGTTTCAAGGATTTTATAAGCTGTTCTCCTTTTTGTTGGTATTTACCATATTTCATTGATTCAACCAGATTTGTTTCAACTTGGGTCTGTATCTTTTTATTGAGATGAATTTTACAGAAAGAGGGTCAATTGAAGATCAGCCATTATGTAGGCAGTTAAGTCTTCACTGTTACGAAAAGTGATTTTGTTACCATAGATCGAGCAGCGGCAGCAGCAGCAGCTGCAGCAGCCAGACCAGGTGGAGGAATTCCAGGAGGAAAGTTGGGCAATGAGATCCCAGGTCGTGGAGGAGGAATGTTAAGTGGTGGTGGGGGTCCTCTTATGGCAGCAGCGAAAGCAGCAGCTGATGCCAAATCCTTTGCAGGTGGAGCTGGAAAATTTTTTACAGTTTTAAAACTAAAAAAATAAAAGCAAAAATATAAACCTGTGCATTTGCAATAATATTAAGCATTGCAGGTGGCAATATGGACATTACAAATGCAGATTTAAAAAATTAGCCTGATAACAAAAACAATCTTAATTCACTAAACACGGATCTGTTCACAACTCTGTAAAAAGTGACATGCTTTATTAATCAAATGTTTCAGCAACAACTAGTTTGGCTGGTATTTTTATTTTAAGAATCATAACACAGTTCAAACAAACAGAAATACCTGCTGGAAGCATTGGTGGTAGGGCAGGTGGTTGTCCGAGGATCGAAGACTGGGCAGATACCGCTGCTGGTGGTGGTTGCCAAGCAACTGGAGATGAACTGACGGTGGGGGGCAGAGATGGGGGTGGCTGGGTGAAGGTGGATTGAGCTGGGGTTGGGGTAACAGGGGTGGGGTCTTTTGGGGGAGGAGCACTTCCACCTGATTCTAGTGGAAAAAAGATAACAATTAGCATATCCCAATTGTTATTGGAAATTTTGTTAGGTTTCTAGAAAATCCAACAGAGTCAATAATGGTACTTTAAATGGTATTTAAAAGATTTGTTTTGTCCGATAGTTGGAAATAAGGAAAGAAGAAGGTCTGTCCTGTATCCAAGCACCAGTTTTCACGTTTTATTTCAAGCCTAAAAATGTGAAACTTACGAGCTTTCGACTGTTGCTCAAATTGATTCAAACTCTGCCTATTACACGGTGTAACAACAGGGCTTTGTCCATGCAGATCTTTGTGTGGCAGTTTTTCCATCACAATTCTCGATGATGTTTCTGATGCCAAGTGCACAAGTGCAAATCTGTAGCAAGATCAGGTGCATCTTTAGTTGGTAAGTGCAATTTTGTTTTTAGGATATAAAGCCTAAGTAAGATGCACACAAAATTATATCACTTGTAACTGGACATTTTACAGCTAAGGTGCGGACAGTTCCAAATGACTTACCCCTTTGATTGGCCATTAGCTCTGTTTTCATAAAACTTTATTTCCAGTAAATCATTGACACCAAGAGCCGTAATTGCATTTTGTAGATCTTTATCTGTCGTCCACTGTAAAAACATGTTGATCAGAAAATTTAAATTACACATAATTGGGGCCTGTGGGTAAACCGGTGAGTGAATTAGGTGTAAAAGTTGCACAACATTAAAAATATTCAGATGACTTTTTCTTGACCAACATGTGTAAACACGCCAGTGTTAAACAGAAAAACTGAATAAAAGTAATGATGAACAAGGACCCAAAATAAGATTTGCTCAAAGAATGTGACAAGATTTGGACTTACCCATGTTAAGTTTCCCACATATATGGATACCTTTTTACCATGGTAGTTGTACTGCATCGAAGTTGAACGAGAGAGAGTTTGACCAGNTAAATTTTTAAGAGTTTTGCTTAACTCAAACAATGAACAAAATCTGCAAGGATTGAGCATGATAAACAATGGAGCATAATTATACAAAAGTCATAACATTCTATAACAATGTTGTCAGTCCCAAATTGCGATTGTGGTTCCATAAAGCGGCGGTAGTTTAGTTTAAATCATTCTCTTTACATTCCTTTATTTTGATCCCAACTGAGTAAAACAATAGTCAACTGTGAAAATGCTATACGGTATGTTTTTAGTTTAGCCTTTCTGACCACAAACATCTAAGTGCTGAAATTTAGCAGCAAAAATTAAAACAATCATTTTAAATGCACTGTAACACTTGTAATATTGGAAAAGTACAGTAAACTTCACTTACACGAGACGATGTGCTATTACTTCTACCCGTTGGCTGCATGATGTCATCATACAAATCTACACTGTTGTAATTGTTATCCTCCTATTACAATAAAAGTTTGTTCTGTTATAGCTATAGATTAAGATTATCTGAGTGCAACATAATTATGTGTATTTACCTGAACAAAGTCATGGTCCACATCAGCGTACAGATCAATATCAACTCCGTCCGTCATCTGAAACAAAATTAACTCAAATATCCCCAAAAAAATCAATAACAACACACGAAAAATACCTTTGCAACAAGCTGTTTAATTTAATACAGTCACCAATGTCACAAAACTGCGTCTGTCGAAACCACCCTACAAACACCTCAAACACAGAGAAAATACATTAAATGTAGCAAAAAATGCGAAACAAACTTTAATTACAAGGCAAGCGCAAAACAGGCCAAACCCATCTTGACCTCCGTTAACACGCGGCATTGCACTTTCGCAATTTTTGCTTCTTTTCTCGTTCTCGCCTGCCGTAGTTTTACCGAACCGCAAGAGGATCAATTTTTTATGCCACTTAACTTGTTTGCCTCGGAATCACTTTCACACTATGAAACAAAGTTAATGTATTGCTATAAGGCAGTCTACTAAACTTTTTTTAAACCGGTATGTCTATTTTGAATGTAAACTTTAATTACGTTGAAAAACAAAATAAAAACAACGCCAAATAAACCGTGTCTTTACAGGAACACAAAATACGCGCAAATAAATTTTGCAAAAATGGCTGACAGGTTCGAAGCGCGTAAGCATTTTTGACACAAATCAGGTAACACATCTTTAGTATGTTTATTTATTTTCACATACAACTGTATGTTTACTGTCCTGATGTTCGCTTCTGCTCCTTTGTTTACCCACCATGAAGGATGTGGACTTTGAACTGATGTTTACTGGGAATAGACAAGATACCCGAGTGGTTACAGGCTTAACAGTGCCACCAGCCCACCACCTTGTATTCCCAAGGCTTGCGTTATTTTTTATTTTTTACAGACGAAACTTGAGCCGCATTGCTCCAGTCCAGTGGAACTCGATGATTTGACCCCAATCGAAGTCACCAACTTCCTATAATTCGACAAAAAATGATTCGAAAAAACTGCTATGGCTGATAATTCGTCGGCGGACTAATTGTTGGCGAAACGCGTTCAGAAATCATTTCGCCCACGGAGGATGAAAGTAAAACAAACAAATTTAAATGTCGTTTTAACAATCTTTAACTCGTTTACTTTATTTAAGATCACTATTTTAACCAATTCACAGAAATTGCCCGGAGGAAACGGAAACGAATGACCCTTGCATTCTAATTAGCAAATCCATGGAATAAACTTGGATTTTACCACCTGCTAATCATGTTTGAACCTTCTGGATGTCTGTACAGTCACAGACATGTTCGACATGGTGTAAACTACATTTTGTAAACAAGGTGGTTTGTTTCAGTTTGTCACCAAGTGCAATATCCCAACTAAATAAATTCTTCCAACATAGCATGAAAGAATTTTCACACAAAAAACATTGAAAACACAACCAGTCATTTTTTGAATGTTTGTTTATTTGTGTGGCACTGAATATTTGAAGTGTTAAATTGTTGGTTAGCAGGCAATATATATGTTAAAGGTAAAGTAGTTTAATTTTATCAAACAACTTTAAAGCATGCAATTTATTTTTTAATTGTAACATCTAATAAATAACAAAGGCACTAGCAATAAACATTTTCCACATTTGATTAATTTTGATACAGACAGCATACTTGCTTAGCAAATGGTACAAAGTATACCATAACCACAACATTAACATTTCTAATTAGCAAAGACAAACACATTCTATTTACACATCACTTACACCTACTGATCACTTGACAATTGAACCACAAAAAAAAACATTTTAAAGAAGAGCCTGAGACACAGTGAAATTTCAACAAGCAAGCATGTATAAAGTAACAGCAGCTGCTTAAAAAACAATCCGAAGTTCTGTAAAAGACAGAAACACATGAGCATAAGCAAGGTCTTAAGTGTAAATGTTGAAAAACAGTACCGCACTTATTTATAATTAGTCATGTGAACCAAAAATGTTTGTTACACAACATGTCAAGTGCATGCTTGCATACGTTTTTTGGTGCAATGTAAAATATTTTCAAAACATTGTAAGTCATATTAAAAGCTTTGGCAGGCTGCATGCAGTATGTTGTGCAGGCCCTGTATAGCACACAACTCAAACAGTACAGATGGGTGATATAAGAATAATCGCCTTGCAAGACAGGATGAAATTAGATGACCTATGCACCAACAATAGTCGCATCGTGCACAACAATTTTGGGTTGAACATTAGACAACATTAAGCATCCCTATGTCCTGGGCACACCCATACCAAAAAAACAAAAGATATAAAAGAAAATAAATACAAATAAAACTAGTATTTGTTGCTCAAAACTTTACTGTATGCCCCCAACAGTATCACTGGGCTCAGTGCTTGTAATGTTGTCTGGCAGTAAAGGTTTTTTTGTGGTTGGTTTTCCATCAACACAACTTTGAATGGTCCGGTCCACCACTCGACCCAGTGTCCCACAACACTGCAGGTGTTCTGCGTTTGGGTAAAGCACCCCATAGCAGCACATTTTTATCCTTGTATCGAACACTTTACCTCCACAGCAGCCCACAATAGTCGATCCTTCACTTGGTTTGGTTCTGTATGGTCACAATAAGTTTTGGAATGGAAAAGTTTGCATGTAAGTTTGGTAAAGGTTTTTATGTCTCTTAAACCCACCTGATTTTGCTTCCACAACAGAACTGGTACACAGAGTTATATCCCTTATTTGTACAGCATCTATCCTGATCATATTCCAAAGGACAAGAGTACAACTTGAACACTGCCGGAATGGAAGCATTAAAAACCCCACAACAAAACAGTTATAAATTTGACAAAACACTTACAAGAATGTGTTTCGACATGTAGGTCATGGAAATTTGCATCCTCCCCACCTGATTAATACAAAATATGATGAATGTCGGCTAATCCTGTTATATTACAATTGACTTAATAGACAAACTTACAGTATTTATTCGTGTCTATGTCAAAAAGTTTTGAATTGTATGACCTTCGATTGGCTGCAAAACATTCAGCAGCTTTTCGATCACATTCACAGATGGCTTGCTTGTAAATTGAGTTCTGTTCTGCATCTGTGAGTAGAGAAGCAGTTTATTACAAATTTACACGCAAAATTCAGTAAGACACTCAGGTTTGGAACCTACCACATTTTATTGTGTGATCCTCACATTGAAAAATGTATTCAGAAAAGTAGCTACCCATTGTTGTTTCCCCAAATGTTTTTGGTTTAAATTCTGCTTGATCATAACAATAATCATGCTCGTAACAACACCTACGAGTTGAAAACAAGTTAAGTAGCTTATTTACTAAAATTTCCACCAACTAATGGCTAGAATAAAAACCAATAACAGAAAGTATTTACTTGTCTGTGTCATCTAGTGGCCTCCCGATGCCTTTATATCCACAGTAGCAACCATAATCACCATATGTTGACAGAACATTGGACCATGGTTGTAGGCAATGGATAACATTTTGAAAATTGAACAAACTTCGCTTTGATCTGTGGTGGGCTATTTAGCAGAAAGCAAGTTGTTATGTCTACTGCTAATAATACACATAAGAGGGTTTTTGAAAAAACAAAACAGTTTGCCAATGGAACAGCCTTAACCAGCTAACACAAGAATATGTGGTCTTACTTTTAACAAACAAATAAGAGCAGCGTGGCTTTATAACTTGACTATCACCGACCTGATTCACCACGGGATGAAGAGCCCAAAACTTCTTGTAACCAACCACTCACATCTTCAGCTTCGACACTTGTTGAAACCCAAAGCAAGAGATCGATAATCAAGATAGTCAATAACCAGCGCATTGAAATCACGGTAAATAAATCTCCCAAATCAAATTCAGTTTAGAGAACCTTAGAATCAGAACTTCGCCTTCTTACAAGCACACATAAGCCTAATGATCTCTAGGAAACAAACAGTTGCTGAATAGAAGTGACACCGCCCACCTTGGGCACAGGGCGAATTCGCGTTTCAATTATTTGATTCGTCCGCTGTTACTACGATCGTACGACAACCACTCACGCGGAACTAGTCTTACGTCATGCTTAACCTGGAGTAACCTCTTCAGCGGTATGTGGGAAAGTTCGTTAAACGTGGCGGACTGTGCGCTGGACATTGTGCTCGTAAAACATAAAATGACTTTCACAAACAATATTGTTCGGCAGACATATGATACCTTCATGTTGTACAAACTTCTACACATTCTATCTAAAAATAAATCCCGCCTTTATTATACAAATCGCTTTGTATGCATTTTCCGGCGTTAGACAATCGACGGAATGAAAAAGACGCTAAATTGGGTTCACTATCGGTCAAATTTGTTGGATCAAAACAGGACAAACGTTTGCACATAAACTGACACAAGACTACAAACTCTGAACCCAATGCTGTAAACTCTCATAACTAGGTCGTACAGGACTTTGGTAAAGCGATTAAATACAAGCTACAAAGCCGAAAAGACAGGATATGTATGATAAACCGTATCTCGTTGGAAGCATTAAGGCCGCCTGTAATATCAGCACTTTCAGGAATAACTTATTCATGTTGCTTGATGGTCAGTTCTTCACCCCATGTCCCTAAATTTGGAACGAGTTTAACTGATAAAATATCTTAGAGGCCTGACGTCATTTTTGGCCCTGGCCGCAACAGGTCATGTAAAACGGCCAATAGTCTGTACATCTATTATCAGGCCATCACATTTTCGTGCATACCACAGTGTTTTAACTTTATTACACCACACCCAAATAGGCATTCTACCATAAAAAGCAAATACAAGAACATAAACAGGCAATGATAATGTCGATTTGCATAGCAGCACCATGTATTTGTTTTTCTTGTTAAAGTCACCAAGCAATAGTTTGTTCCTGAATTAATGTTTCCATGGATTAGGAACTTTCATCTGTTTCTGCGACTGGTGAGACTATTTCCTCGTTTTCAGTAGGAAAAACGATGTTATAGTTGTCTATCAATCTGTTATATCTTTTCTTTTCATTGTCTTCAAGAGAGATTCCACCCTAAAGATCCAGGAATGTAGCAGTGAGCAACACATAAATGCCCTTTGCCATGATAAATGCAAAGCACAGACATTTATAATGCTTTTTTTATGACACAACCTACCACAACTTCAAGTAACATCTCCTTGAACTGTTGTGCTTGCTCTTTTGTCATGCTCAGGCTTTCCTTGGCATCCTTGTTTGTTATGAAGTGAACCTCAATTCTATCTGCACAAACCAGAATTGTTTAAACCCCACAATGATTACATTAGCTGTCCCAAATCAATACTTCATAAAAAACAAATTCAGTTTCAAAACATTGGCAAACCTTAATCAGTTGAAGTTGATACATTGCAATTAGTTTGAAAAGTGAACATATATATTTACTGCTGTAACTTACTAGATGATGTGTATCCTGCTTCAGATAGTTCTTTACCAATTTCCTCCTCCAGCTGTTGTATTGCTGGATCTTGTTCATTCTCTTCATTAACTTCACCGATATCTGCATCGATGTGCTTTACTTTGACCTTCACTTGCTCATTTGAGTCAAATTTTCCTGGAAAAGTTAAACAAACAGGTTTAAATTGAAGGTAAGTTTGCAATTTTCAGCCCACAGCCCACTAGCAAATCATTTCACATTATTGGGCTTTGTGCTCTGTTCATTTTACACCATAAAAAGCCGTTTTGGAAATCAAATCTTGTTAACCCTTTAAGGTAAAAGGTTGACGACCCTAGCCGCTTTATTGCACATGCAAAGGTAAGGCATTTGGGTTTTTTGAGTGGTGGGGTTGACACCTGGAAACGCAAGCTCTGTCCAATTTTATACCATCAACAAACAGGATTTACCTATGTCACCTAAACTCCCAAGATCCCGAAGAGCAGACATTCCTAATGACTGAAAAGTTTTGAGGAAGACATCTTCATTGAACATTTCTTGTGTTTCCATGAAACTCTCAATTTCTAATTGAATCTGAAAAATTGGTGGAACTACATTAAATTAACAAATTGTCATTAGGAAAAAAACAGTTTTATGTGTTTACAATTAAAAACTTACCATTCTTGCCATATCAGCACTCGGCATATTCCGCAATTTAGTCACTGAATCGGTGATCTTACTGTGAAGCTGTTTCTGGACCCCAGGAGGAAGTTTTTTTAACCTTTTTCTACAAAAACATTCAGCAACTGTATACGTCACTTAACTTGATATTACTTACACAGCAAGGTTTGTAAAGACATTCATGTGGAGGAACAAATCACAGAATAATTTGTCATTAAAAAGAAACAGTTGTACATACTCTTCAACAAATCGTGAAATAAAGTCAAGTGCTGTATCCTTTGCATCAGCTGACTGAACCTCAAAAAGAATGTTAATAATCAACACATGTAACAGTTTCTAAAATAGGTAGGTAGTGGTGATAAACCATTTTACTATCTTTAGTGCAGACTACATTTGAGGTACAAACAATTTATAGACATAAGGTAATGTGAGAAATACAGAACAATTGTTTTGATGCTTCAAATTTACCACTTTGAATTATTCATGACCACATGCTTTTGTCATCTAAAATAGTTAGTTTACATCAGTTTAATGACAGCAAGCCCACTTACTGCTTGAGGTTGGTTCGTTGGTAAAAGACTTTCCCAAGATGGATGCGAAGGGTTAAGGCCACTCTGCAAAACAAAAATGCTGGTATAAACTAAACATTGAACACAAACATTTGAAATCACAAAATAGCACATATTTATCAATACTTAAATCTGATAACTAAAGGTATTATAACATGAAACAAGATTGTGTACCTTCATTTCTGTTAGAAATCCCTTCAAAATATCTCTTTTCTTCTTTAGCCCTTCATTCAACAGACGATAGGACTCTTCATAAATCTCTGNACAAGATTGTGTACCTTCATTTCTGTTAGAAATCCCTTCAAAATATCTCTTTTCTTCTTTAGCCCTTCATTCAACAGACGATAGGACTCTTCATAAATCTCTGTTTAATGAATTAAATAGTAAATCATTTTGATAAAAACTAAGTGTTAAGGTTGCCTATTGCTAACAATTTACGTTACAAATATAGTGAAGGGTTATTTATTGGTGAACTATAAAAAACATCCTACAATGTACTTACTTTCCTGTTCTTCCTGATAATGCAAAAACTTTTCATTTGGCAGCATCGGCTGACATACAACATCAACTGCTTTTACCACCGACAGTATTCTGGTGTGTGGGTGGGAGCAAAGAAGATTGGTCTTTACAATTATAATGTACGAACATGTGGAAGGCTCGTCAACACGATCAATATAAGCAACTGTTGCTGACTCATCACAGTAAAACTGTCACAATGAAAGTAACAAAAACTCTATGTGTGATAAGTGAATTTCGTGAAACAGATTTTTGTTTTGAAACCAGAATTTCCAATTCTAATAACATATTAATTTTGGTAGAAGCAAGGTTTAACTTAAGGAACTACCGTTTTTTAACTTAGAGAAGTACTTCCTAACTCTCTTGGAACTGTTAAAGCCTTTATTCAACTTCTACCCTTACCCTAACTTCGGTTTCTCGATGGTGATTATGAATGTCACACTTTGTCCCATTAACATAACTCTGTGAATGATATTTCTGTAGTTTGTGTTGTTTGAAAGGGCTTCGTTTTATTCTTTCCTCGTCACTCCAGTCAAAGTCAGACTGAAAGTTTCCCAAATCAATAGCATCACCATGAGTTATCCCATCTATTA
>QXVZ01000289.1:0-25279 GCA_008931825.1 Phallusia fumigata
TTTGTTTATTTGCAAGTTTACATCTTCGCCATCGGTTCTGCAAGAGTCGACGCATATAGCAGCTGCCAAGTGATGATTTCGTATAATTCGACGACCAGACAATGGACAACTGTTCAAGAGCAAAGACGACTGACTTTTCCGATTCCCGTTGAAATCCCAACCGGTAGCACATCACGTATATTAAATAAAATTGAAATCTTTAACAGTTAAGAACATGATTATTATATAACCAGTTCACCAAAACTTCACTGTGCCACTTATGTCAGCAAAATGCCGATGATCTTATCCCTTGTGCAGATGCAGGTTGCGTTCTAAACCTACTTGCGCAAGGAAAATATTATTTTGATACAAAACAGAAATCTTGGAAAGAAGTTCAATATAATTCAAAAATTAAGCCGGAGGGATTATGTATATTTTTTCCAAAGGTAGGTTATCCACATTTTGCGTTGGTTGCAAGTTTGTTTGGCTTGTTGTAACTATCTCATGCTAAAATTTGTTTATTTCAATAACAATTCTCCTTGCATGAAGTATTTAATCTTATTGACATCTTTACAAACTGTCAAACAAAGTGTCTAATTTGCAATTTTCGGTTTGGAACCGGACTAACAAGTTATATGACGTACCCTTGACCGTCATTAAAATACAACTTTTTCTCCAGAAAATCCTATAAATTTATTATCTTACGATCCGAATACAAAACACTTTCGCAAAATTTCAACAATGCAAAATGCGAGAGGAGTAGAAAAATGTTGCTCGTTTAACGACAACATTGTAGCAGTTCTAAGAAGGTAACTAACCTTGTAATCTGGGTTTTAACTAGTGATGCACCGAATCGGCTAAATCAGGTTCGGACCGAAACTGAATATTCGGCA
Organism: Phallusia fumigata; assembly: GCA_008931825.1. Lineage (NCBI taxonomy): Eukaryota > Metazoa > Chordata > Ascidiacea > Phlebobranchia > Ascidiidae > Phallusia > Phallusia fumigata. The sequence continues at coordinate 873 of QXVZ01000289.1, forward strand.
GTTTTTGCCGAATAAATTTAGCCGAATCAACCGAATCTTTTGTGACGTCACGCAAACCCGTACGCTACGCATTTGGCATAATCACCTGATTTTGCTGCCAGGCAAACAGTGGTGCTACAACAGGATAATTTTATCTTAGTTCTTCTGTGGGTTTTGACGTTGCCTCGGTCGTCGCTGTCAGCCTTCAAATGAATTACCACGAGAAGGTTATATTTTGTATGAGTAAAAGTTCGGTTTTGGCTGAATCACAACAAACTATTCAGTCGAAACCGAATCTTCGTCAAAATCGCTGATTCGGCCCAATAAATTCAGCAACCCGAAGCTTCGGCACATCACTAGTTTTAACAGGCTCACGTTCTGGACATGTATAGTGCTCTATTTTTTCAAGTTCTAAATATAGTCCAGTTTAAACCGTTTAACTTATTTTAATGGCAAGATAACTAAATTTTTCTAATTATCTTTCAGCGTATTGTTAAATGTAAAAGCGGTAAAAAGTCAAACTAACCTACGCAGCTTCTATCATTATATTGGTTTAAGAATCCTTTTGTTTTAGTGAGAATGGAAGTTATACGATGGAACAGTTCAACGTTGTTACAAATAGTTGGAGAGTTATTACAGAAATCCACAGCATGGATTTCTTTCAACAAATATTACAGTTTTGAGTTTTCAAAAAGAAAGTCATTTGAGGCCTATAATTCCTAAAAATCATTTTCCAAATTCACAAGACTAGACTTAGTACTGCTCAATCTTGTTTTTTTTTAAATCGACCGTTATTAAAAAGTATAGCCTATTGCCGCAATACTTGACTTGATTGTCAATATCGTTTTGCTTGTATGTTGTGTGCCTGTATTAATCAGCATGTTTGCCAAAACTCACTCAATCAACTTGAAATATTTATGATATTTTCAGTTTTTGTAATAGATATGTGGCTCTGTAAATTTTTTTTTGTAATATTTTTACACCAATTTTTAGGTGAATCGACAAAAGTAATTGTCTTTTACTCTTTTCAAGAAAATAAAACGACAATTTTCTTGTTTTTTCTTAATACGAAATAAAGCAATGAATTGGTTACCTACATACAATTAAAATAGAAAACCTGCGATCTTTTCTGCTTTCCACCACGTTTACTTCTGACTTCTAAATACAGAAAAAGGCAGGGGTTACCTATATACAATTAAAATAATGCTTAATTAAATATTTATTGTAAACTAGGCCGAGAAGAGGTTAAAACAATTAGTTGAACTGACACGGTCTGCGGTCTTCACGAGGTCTTGTATAGCGTACCTGTAAAATAAAAACACAACGCAATATTTTTCGCGCATCTGTGTAGCATAAAATTTCAGAAAATGAAAATGTCCCAGAGTGCAAACACACAAAGGTTATTTAAGTATGCCACGGAGCAAATTTGAATTTATAGTGTCTGAACATATAACTGAGAGGTTGATTTTAAACACAAATTAACGGATAACAAAAGAAGTCATACCTCAGTGCTAAACAGCGTGAAAAAGAAATCAGATACTGAAGCCAAAACACATTTATGAACTAAAAAAGTTTCAGCATCAACTTTAAGTACAGCGTCACGAAACTCCTTCGATGTTCGAAATCTACAAAACGTCATTAAAATCATGATTGAGATTTATACAGAATTCCCCTCTTTATCGCCCTTTAAAACACAAACATACCCGGAAATCCCATAAAACGCACAAATGGACAAAGACATAGATTAGAGGTATTTGTTGTTGGAATAAGGGTTTTATTTCAAAATATTTAACTTGGGCATGACAACATATTTTCAATTGTAAGCGTTGGATAATTTGAAATGTGATGGTACAGTTCGGCAGGACTTCTCCTTGATTTCCACGATTTAGTGTCAACATTTTAAAAGCCATCACAGTCGATGTACCTCCCAAAAAAATGAGAAAAGTTTGGAAATCGACGACAATTATATTTGGCCCAGATGGAGTTTTGTACTGTACAGAATCGGTAAATCTGAGAAATCAAGGGTAAATATCAGCATCGTTGCAATATAAGTTTACCGATTTATGCCGGAGACGATGTCGCCAAAATGTTCACTTGTAAAATCTTCTGTTCGTTGCACAGGGTCAACTATGTAAAATATTTAGACTTTAAGTTATTGGGGTAAACTGTGGTAGCATACTAACTGTTTTAAAAGTTAAAAATATGTTTTCAATGTGAAAAACAGTCAACAAAAGTGACTTCAAAATCGTCCACGAAATCTCACCTGTATTTTCAGTCGTTGCGTCCATCTTAACATTAGCAAAGTATAGTTGATTTTACGATTTGTTTTATACACCTCAATCTTTGAAACAACGCTTTGTTGTTTTTCAGACATGTTTGCTAAACGTGGCACCAAATGTTTAAGCTATACTCCCGCCTTACTACCGATATATAGCGAAAAAGATACTCGCGGAAAATATAGAAAACATAACTTCTCTATTAGATAAATCCCATGATGTTAGGGTAAAGTTACGTACAAAGTACAAATGTGTGTGATTAGAAAAAAAATTTTTGCAGAATTTTGCAGTTTGCACGTTGTGTGAAATGATTTTCGCAAATGATACTTGTTATTCAATTCGAAAGTGGTATGCCAGCTGTTATTCTATAATACGATTGCTCATCAAAATGTTTTTTTTGCACTGTGAAACTTATGAATACTTGCGGGCTGCGGCATGCCTATATGATGCTTTTAGTACAGAACTTGCAAGTTGCAAGCAAATTTGAATTATACACCTTGATTGTTTGAAGGCAAATTCACCTTTTATTGCAGTTGTAGTGGGGTTTCATTGCCATTAGGTTGTAGCTAATTGGACCTTGCATTTGCTGAAGCATGTCCGATAATTTGTCATCAGAGGGTTCCTGGCCAACTTGGAAGTATGTGATTGCTGCTGGCATACCCGTCGCTATCTGTGGTGCTGGTTTGTATTACTACTACAACACAAGTAAAAATGAAAGCCCTAAAAAGCTAGACAGCAGTCCAATTAAGAGATTTGAACCTGAAGGTAGCTCATCGCCTAACCGCCCAGCTGATGCCCCTGTAACACCAAAAGCTGTGGTTAAACCAACAAAGGTACAGCAATAAAAATTCCTTAATTCTAATTTTACTACTTTAAACACCTTCGGACTGACCAGCAGAATGCTTTTTCAATTCCTCTTGAGTAAATTAATTTAATAAAATTTCGATAAATCAGTTTTTGAATGTTAGAAAGTTGATTACAGAAAAGCATATTTGTCATGCATGATTTAACTATGCTGTTAATATTAACACTAAGACCTCCACAATGACATATTTTAAAGAATATTAGCTTAGTTTTGAATAATTTGAAACTTCTTGATAGAAACCTTGTATTTTACAGTTAAAAAAATATCCATTAACAAATTTTTTATGTCAGTTTTAAATCTTAATGCTTGAAGACCCCAACAGCTCTGGCCCAGAACTTTCGTTTGCAAAACAAATTAATCTGTGAAAGACATTTCTGTCCGTATTTGAAAATATTGAACCTTTTATATAACATGTAGCATAGTGTGGCCACTTTCTGATGTGCTTACAAGCATGAACTTTGAAAAACAACAGTGGCGAAAACAAATACAATTTACAGTCATTTATGTGTGTATTCGTTTGTAAAAACCAATTGTGGTAATCATTTATTCATGTATATTTTCATGCAGTCACAACTTCAGCATGCTCAAGAGCTGAAGAACGAAGGTAACAGACTGTTTAAGCAGGGGTCATTTGAAGAAGCAATCGAGAAATATTCTGAAGCAATAGACGTTTGTCCTGACAAGCATAACACTGAGAAATCCACATACTTCCAAAACAAAGCAGCAGCATTGGAGAAAATGGTAAAGAAATCTTTCAACTAGCGAACTAAAAGCTTTACTTTATTTTGCCCTCTTGCTATTTGCCTGTTTGTAAAGCTTTCGAATATACTATTTTTTTGTTCAACATGATATAAGTGTGCTGCTGTAGCTTACAAGCTGTGGAAAGTAGTTTACATCCATTTTTTTGTAGTCGGACTGGGATGGTGTGGTACGAGAATGTACTTCTGCTATTCAGCTCAATCAAAGATATGTAAAGGCCCTCTTCAGAAGAGGCAAAGCACTTGAGAAGCTACATCGAAAGGAGGAATGTTTGGAAGGTTCGCAATTTGATATTTCTTATGGGTCCTCTTCCTGAAGGGGACACATTGTTTTCACTCAGTTTGTTTTTTTTTCTTTTTTTTCTACCACGAGCTTGTTCATGTTGTTTTGCCATAAAACGTTTGGTGGATTTGGATAAAACTTTGACAGCTGGTAGATATGATCATGAAGTTGTGCCCTCTGTTTCATTTGACCCCATAGCCCCAGTGGTTACCCTGCTAGCCCCAAAAAGGTAAAACGTTTTGCATGCTTGTAAGCACCACAAATGAAAAGTTTCTGTGATCATGTAGGTACACAAGTGAAACTAAAATTAGGTCATGGAGTATGAACCACTTCCCAGTTGAATGAATGTTCATTGGGTGGTGGTTCAAGTCTGGCCTTGTGAACAAGTTAGTGAGCTTGAGGCTGTAGTGGTTGTTTTGTAGCCCCTCTGGTGGTTAACTTTTTAAACAATCTCCGATTTGGATGAAATTTAATACATGTTAGGTTGGGCCATTGTGGTGTATCGATTGCTACAGTTTACCAAATAGCCCCAGCGGTAACCCCACAAGCCACCTAAAAAGGGTGAAATTTTAAAACAATGTCTGAATTGCATGAAATTTGTATAATTTGTTTAACATACCATTGCAGTGTATTGATTCCTTTGTTTGACCCCCATAGCCGTATCAGTTACCCCACTATTCCCATAAATGGGTCAAATTACTAAACAATGTTCGAATTAGGTGAAATTTGGACAGTTTGTCTAACATGCCATGGGGGTGGAATAAATGCTGTGTTTTGCCCTTGAGACCCAACTGTTTCCCCACTAGCCCCGTAATATGGGTCAAATTTTTAAACAATGTCCAAATTTAATCAAATTTGGATACTATGTGTAAAATACAATTGCAGTGTATTGAATTCTTTGTTTGACCACATAGCCCCTGTGGTCACCCTACAAGCCTCCTAAAATGGGTCGAATTATTGAACAATGTTTGAATTAGTTGAAATTTGGACAGTTTGTCTAGCATGCCATGGTGGTGCATCAATTGCTGTGTTTTACCCTGAAGCCCCAGTGATTACCCCTCTAGCCCCCTAAAATGGGTAAAATTATTAAACAATGTCCAAACTTGATGTAACGTGGACAGTTTGTAGAACATGTAATTGTGGTGCATTGATTGCTTTGTTTAAACCTATGACCTAGACATGTATCCAAAAAAACGCACAATGTAGAACTTTGCATGTGTGGGGACTCATGTGTTTCTGCCAGCAGAAACAATCATGTCATAAATAGTGAAGGTAGCTATAGGATCCAATGTAAAATATTGTGGGGAATATATCCTCTTTTTAAATCAGGTTATTTGTTGTGCATGCTGCCACATGCTTGCAATATGTAACCCTAAAGGTTTAAAACTGTTAAATCATTTCAAAACAGATGTGGATCTCAATTACATTAATTTTTCAGACATTACAACAGTTTGCATATTGGAGGGTTTTCAAAACCCCAACAGCATGGTGTATGCTGATGAGATGCTTAAGGCAATTGGAAAAGAAAAGGCTACTGAAAAATACAAGGTTGATCCATTGAGTAGCTTTCAGTTCAAAAATAGTGTTTGTATATTTTTTGCAAATAACACTGTTTTGTTTGTTAGGAGCGCAAGCATACAATGCCGTCTTCACTCTTCATTAAACAATACTTTGCAAGCTTCAATGATGACATCATTTCTTTTCCTGTGACTGAAGATCAGAAACTGAAAGCCTCTGACAGGTACACAACCCTGTGGTATTTTTTTTGGTAGCCCAAATCTGCATTCGCTAGATACCTGAAACAAAGAAGTTATGGTTGACTAGCAGAGAACACTGCCTTCTTTATCGGTATAACATCAAACAAAGCTTCTTGTTGTTAATTAGCGGTTACGTTCGTGCGAAGCTTGACATGGAGAACGGTGAATATGCAAACGTCATGGACCAGTGTACGAAGGAAATTGCTGACGGGTCGAAACGCTGTGATGAGGCTGGCGACAAAACGGAAGGTAAACAACAACCGCGCCGCTTCCTTCTTTACACTTAACACTGTTTTGTCAACCGAAACCTCCATTTTTTGGGTCTAGCACGACTAACTCTTTTGCAGCGAACACGTTTAACCATGGTAATCCACACTGCAGTCCAAAGCAGTACTGGCTTCTAGTAGAATTTGCAGTGGCCGTATCTCGTGCCTTACTCGTTTTTACAACTTTTCGAATGTAAAAATTTTACATTGAATTTCAGTTTGATTTTGTGCCGCAGAACCAAATGAAGATTTTGTGGCAGAGGCGTATTTGCTTCGCGGGACGTTTTACCTCCTCGTCGGAGACTCGGAAGCGGCTCGCTCCGATTTACAGAGCGTCATCGATATGAAAGACGTCAATGTAAAAGTGAGGGCACCCCGGTGTTTTGTTATTGTGTACAAAGTCACCTGCTTTACTCCCAACAATCCTTCGTATTTTATACATATACAATACGCATCAATATCAGTTTGTCTGTAGCGTACTCCTGCAGAGGATGTCGTTGTTGGTTCGAAACTCACAACATGCTTTCCTTTTGGCGTTAAAATCTTTCTAATTTGGTGTCAGTTGGTGTTTTGACTGTCGGGTTTGCGTATTGGAGCGTTTAGTCGTAATATATTTTCAAAATGATTTTTTTGTTGCAGCTGCGGGCGAACGCGTTGATAAAGCGCGGTAGTATGAACATGCAGCTACAGAACACGCAACAAGCTGAAGCCGACTTCAACGAGGCTGTTAAAATTGACCCTGAAAATTGTGACGTTTTCCATCATCGCGGACAAGTAAGTTGATCAACGGATAGAATTAATTGAGTGTCATGCAAACGAACACTGTAAACGGTATTTGTAATTGCGATGAAAAATGTCTCGTTTTAATACGCTAGAAGCGCGTTATATGGCAAAATTGTTGCAAAAATGTGTTTTGTCACAGTTGCACATTCTGTTGGACAAAGTGGACGACGCGCTGGCCGATTTTGACAAATGTATTCAACTGAAACCGGAATTTGCCATGGCCCACGCTCAGCGCTGCTACACCAACTACAGGTCAGTCGAATTTGTCATATAAGTTGATTGAAACATTTCAACCAGTGAGTTTACTGTTACTGGCAATTTTTTACACATTGTTATTGTGAGTGTGTTCCTGTAAACCAGTGTGTATGTACATGGATTTTAAATACAACTTGGTCGGGACTCAATACGATTAACTTCAAGCAGATTATTTAAAAAAACTACATTGTGCGAATCAAAGTTTTGATACAAGTTTTTGGACTGGTACTTTGTGGCTCGATCCACATACAGATAAAAATATGTTGAGATTCGTCTTCCGGAGTATCCGGAGTTCGAAACCTGTGAAAAATAATACTGTTTGTAAAGTTAGTTGAAAAGTGGGGAAAACAACCGCAGTGCGAGGCAAAATCAGCAAAATTACCATAATAACCGTTAGGGTCCAACTATGTGCACCATAATAAATTGTAATATGCCAAAAACGAGTTTCTTCCATGCAGACAAGCCTTTGCAAGGAAAGATGTGATCCAGACCCAAACCGCTATCCAACAATTTGAAGAAATAATAAAAAAATATCCCACATGTTCCGAAACGTATGGTCTTTATGCACAGGTGAGTAACTCGTTAAGCGGCCTCTGAAGCAGACTTACCAAAACCTATGTACTGTATCGTTTAGGCAAAAACAGACAGCCAGGATTTCGAAAAAGCGGATTCTTTGTTCAAAGATGCAATTAAAATTGAACCGGAAAACGCTACGCTGTACGTCCACAGAGGGTAAGTCGTGAATTTGCTATTTCGACTTTATGGCCTGAATAGTACATTACGTTACGCAGAAACTGTCTTTATTCGTGTTTTGCAAATAGACGTGTGTGAACATAATACCACCACTGAACTTGTAAGTCTTTGCTTATCGCCATGCGTGTGACTACGGGTTGCAGGTATTACTTTTCTTAACTGCAACTAGGAGCGTGTTTTGGGGACTTTTTTACAAAAAAAAACACGAAAACGTTTGGTATTGCTCAAATCGTTAGCACTTCTGTGTCCGAGACAACGATTTGCCTCATTGAAGTCTTTCTAAATCCAGGTTGCTTGCACTTCAATGGAAACAGGACATCGACCAAGCGGTTAAACTAATTTCGCAGGCTCTGGAAATTGACGCCAAGTGTGATTTTGCTCACGAAACCATGGGCACAATAGAAGTACAAAGGTAAAAACAAAACAAAAATCTCGTTGTGTTTGGCAAGTTCCTTATTTCTTATCAACTATTTTACTTTTTTTCACAAAATCTTACGGCACCGACATAGGTTCTGCCACGGCAGAGTAAATTTTAGGATTGAGCAAAAGTAGGTGAATTTCCGCTCGATTTAACCTGTTCGATTTAAACACTGAAAAAGTAAAGTAGGTCATTTTCTGTTCCCACTTTAAAGCCTGACTTCTCAGCTTGGACATCGCAAAAAGCCCGGCGGTCTTTTAGGTTTATTTATTTTTAAATGAAAGATTTATACAGTTTTAGAAAGCTTTGCGTAGATCACCACCGTACACGAACGCTGTTCCTATGTTTTACCACTCCATTGAACAAACCTAACGAGTAACGAGTAATTAATATTATTTTATCTTTGGTAATAAATAGTGGACACACTAGAGACCAACTTAAATGGGTAGCTGTACTAAAAACAGAATAGCTAATAAAGCCGCTTTGTTGTTTTGCTAATGATGGTAAAAGTTTTATCGAGACGTCTGTAATAAAATGATTACATATATGCCAGTTCATTGGAAATTCTGTTTTTGTAGTGAAGGAAATAAAATGTTTTCAACCATAGTATAATTATCCTGCAGTGTAGTTTTTCGAATTTTTTGTACGTAATACAGGTTTAAATAAAAATTTGCCACACTTCAGCTGTATACTGGTTCGGTGTAGCAATGNACGCTCAGCGCTGCTACACCAACTACAGGTCTGTTGAATTTGTCATATAAGTTGATTATAACATTTCAACCAGTGAGTTTACTGTTACTGGCAATTTTTTACACATTCTTATTGTGAGTGTGTTCCTGTAAACCAGTGTGTATGTACATAGATCTTAAATATAACTTTGTCGGGACTCAATACGATTAACTTTAAGTGCGAATCAATACAATCTTCTCGTCAACGGTAGAGGGCAGTTTGGTTCACGAACAGTTTTGATATAAGTTTTTGGACTGGTACTTTGTGGCTCGATCCACATACAGATAAAAATCTGTTGAGATTCGTCTTCCGGAGTATCCGGAGTTCGAAACCTGTGAAAAATAATACTGTTTGTAAAGTTAGTTGAAAAGTGGGGAAAACCTACAATCCGCAGTGCGAGGCAAAATCAGCAAAATTACCATAATAACCGTTAGGGTCCAACTATGTGCACCATAATAAATTGTAATATGCCAAAAACGAGTTTCTTTCATGCAGACAAGCCTTTGCAAGGAAAGATGTGATCCAAACCCAAACCGCTGTCCAACAATTTGAAGAAATAATCAAAAAATATCCCACATGTTCCGAAACGTATGGTCTTTATGCACAGGTGAGTAACCCGTTAAGGGGCCAATGAAGCAGACTTACCAAAACCTATGTACTGTATCGTTTAGGCAAAAACAGACAGCCAGGATTTCGAAAAAGCGGATTCTTTGTTCAAAGATGCAATTAAAATTGAACCAGAAAACGCTACTCTGTACGTCCACAGAGGGTAAGTCGTGAATTTGCTATTTCGACTTTATGGCCTGAATAGTACATTAGGTTACGCATAAACTGTCTTTATTCGTGTTTTGCAAATAGACGTGTGTGTACATAATACCACCACTGAACTTGTGAGTCTATGCTTAACTGCAACTAGGAGCGTGTTTCTGGGACTTTTTTCCAAAAAAAACGAAAACGTCTGGTATTGCTTAATAAATCGTTAGCACTTCTGTGTCCGCGACAACGATTTGCCTCATCGAAGTCTTTCTAAATCCAGGTTGCTTGCGCTTCAATGGAAACAGGACATCGACGAAGCGGTTAAACTAATTTCGCAGGCTCTGGAAATTGACGCCAAGTGTGATTTTGCTCACGAAACCATGGGCACGATAGAAGTACAAAGGTAAAAACAAAACAAAAATCTCGTTGTGTTTGGCAAGTTCCTTTTTTCTTATCAACTATTTTACTTTTTTTACAAAATCTTACGGCACCGACCGACATAGGTTCTGTCACGGCAGAGTAAATGTTAGGATTGAGCAAAAGTAGGTGAATTTCCGCTCGATTTAACCCGTTCGATTTAAATACTTAAAAAGTAAAGTAGGTCATTTTCTGTTCCCACTTTAAAGCCTGACTGGCAATAGTTTTATCGAAACGTCTGTAATAAAATGATTACATATACGCTAGTTCATTGGAAATTCTGTTTTTGTAGTGAAGGAAATAATTTTTTTTAATCAAAGTATAATTATCCTGTAGTGTAGTTTTTCGAATTGTTTGTACGTAATACAGGATTTAGGTAAAGATTTGCCACACTTTAGCCGTATACTGACCCCCAGAATTTTGTTACACGACATAGAAANAAAAATTTGCCACACTTCAGCTGTATACTGGTTCGGTGTAGCAATGCTTATGGGTTTAACAAAATGTCAATCTGTCGCAGAGGGAATCTTGACAAGGCGATCACGCACTTCGGAGTGGCGATCGATTTCGCCAAATCGGAACTGGAAATGGCTCATCTCTTCGCGTTGCAAGCCGCCGCCCTGGCACAAGGAAATATCGCTCGCAAATATGGACTTCGTCCGCCTATGCCCATGTGATCCCATCCAATCCCTTTTCCCGGTTTTAACAGGCTTTGTCTTGGCAAGCATTCTAAAACTTTTGCTAATAACATAAAGCAGTTTGCAATGCAGTTCAAAAGTTTATTAAGTTTTCGGGCTAGTCCCGTACGGCTTATTGTGACCAACGCCTACACAATCTTTAACCAGGCCAAAACCTGAATTAAACGTGTCCAACTACCCATGGACCAAGGCCTACTTCGTGGCTGTGTTTGTAGCAAATTAACTGGACAAGGCCCCGTTTGTAAACTCATTTGTTATCAGTTAACAACAGAAATCCCCTTTCAAGATTACGTTGTTTTGAGTTTTACTACCGGTCCTATTAAACCCCACGAACTAAGTTGTTCATTTCGATGAACTAATTCGCCTTGTGTGACTACAATCATTGTGAATCAATTGTACGCGCGGTGCCGTCTTCAATCGATGGGAGTCTAACGTTTTTGTGCCCGCAAACCTAAAGTAAAACCTTCAGCTGTTAACATGTGCTTGGTTTTTGACAAGGGGCCATACGTCTGAACGCGAAATCAGAAGCGTTAAGAAAACAACGAAGCAGCGCAAACTGATCCAAGTAAGGTCTGGGCAGCGTAAAATTTTGCCAAGCGAATGTCTACTCCCTGAGATGGGTGCACGTTTTGTAGGTCGGTTGACCTTGAATGAGTTGGTTTGGTGACTTTATCGTTCGGTACACTTTCCATTTTTCGAATCTAGCCGAACAGCCGTCTACAACTTACGAAGTTTTTACAGCGTTGGTAAAACGCTATGAATTCAAAGCTAAACATTCATGTTAGCATTTTTTGTTTTTTTGCAAGTGACTGCCATATGTTGTAAGGTCGTGCTGATCCTAGCCCTTCTCGCTTCGGAGTCACGTCCTGTAACGACTTATGTAAGTTGAATAATGGGGCCGGACGAAGGTTGTTATTATTCGTGCATGAGTTTTCGCACGGAAGATCACTACGGGGCATTCGAGTATAAGCGCCGCAGGTGTTCAACTGCTGTCGCTAATTAAAAGTAGAAAAGAACATTTATTACATACTATGTAAAGATGTATATTGAATTTAGTAGCTTTGGATCCAGAACCAAAGATGGTAGTGCGGTGCGGTATCTTGCTACGGTACGCAGCAAAATCATCAAAAGGTACGCGCGCCGTTCGCAACGATGTACCATATCGCATCTTTCAATACAATATCTTAATTGCGAGAGCCGCAAGTAAGTTTGGACTGGCCATTAGTAACTTAGTCGAATTTTTGCTAACTACGAAGAAGTATGATAATAGGACGACCCTTTGTTTCATCCTTAACAGTCAGCTTATGTAGCCTGTTATAAATGCATAATGACCAAAAATAGCGCGGAAGAGTGGGCCGACTCTGATAATTGTTTGCGCTGGATGTTTTTGCCTGTCTTCCACATAACCGGCCGACCGGCCTTTAAACACGCTTGTAATTGTAGTTGAGAGTAACATTGTACACTAAAATGCTTTTTTTACCATTTTTTAACTAAACTCGTTGCGCGCCAGCAAGGTTTATTGAGAGGCATTTCAGGATTCATATGTAAGTCCTTCGTGCATTGAAACACTTTGGACGACTGTATGTCGTGTACACAAGCGAACCCCTTCTGGTTTGCCCGCAGGTGAAATAAAAAATATTTAAGATCTAAACATGACCGGGACATGCAAAAATCTGAATGCACATGCCAGAATAGCACCGGGAGAAAAACGCTGAAGGTACAAGCGCCTTTTTCGCTGCTAGACCGTGACGTGATCGGCTTCCGTTCAAACCACCGTTCGCCCTGTGAGGAGCAGATTGCTGCTTAGAAGTTCGGCAAACCAAACGCTTGGTCAGTTAAGAAAGGGGAGTTGACTCGATTAGTATGCAAAACAGTACACTTTTGTTCAATGCCGTAAAACACTACAGCAAAGGTGCGTGCAGTTGGGTTCAAAAGGTAAGCACATTTGCAATTTCGTTTGTCCAGATTTTCGTCCGCTTCCAACTTAATTTAGAAAGTAACCACAGTTTAAGCTAACACTGCTTGACAAAACCTTTTAGAAAGAGGGTTTTAAGCTGGGCTTACTTAATTCGTTAAAAAAGTTTTTAAAGCAAAAGCAAACAATTTAGTTTTTCACATTTTAAAAAACCACCCGTGTGTGTTTTATATTTGCCCGAGTTGTTTTTGAACAGTACCGTACTCAAGTCATTGTGACATTCTTAGTATTTTCACACGCTTCGAAAGAAAGAACGGTTTATTCAAAAAATCGTGTAAACAGGTCTGCTAGGAAAGTTTAGCCCATAAACCTTGCAGGATGGCGATGACATTTATTATCTTCCTGTTGATACATCACAGATCACAGTGCCGTTCAAAGCCAACGTAAAGTTTGTATCTGTGGCTGTTGCAAGCCAAAAAGTTTTTTGCAGTGTACAGCTGAGATGATTTCGTTTATTAGCAAACTGTACAAGTGGTAAAACATGGGGAATTACCGCTGTTTAAGTACAATTCTAATACAACAACGTTCCGCTCGATCGGATAAAACACAAAGGAGACGAGGAAAGGCCTGTCAATGGGCCTGTCCGGTTTTTGTACAGCAAAATCCCACAAAACGATTATGTTTCACCGCATTTGAGTGGAATGAATAATTCATCACAGACTTGTCCTGCTCTACTGACCATCTGGCAAGTATAGAAGACCATAATTGCTGTGTGGTTGTCAAGTCCTCACAGGAACGTTTGGTCACCCAGCAAAGTTGCCGTAAATAGTGGACAAGACTAATTGGTACGGCGTAAGGAGGTAATTGAATGCAAATGACCAGTACATGCCAGTCGCGCACATCTAGTTAATTTGCACAAATATGCGTGCAGTTTTCAAATGGCACTGTTTTGAGGATATATTTTCACGTAACCTCATAAAGTATCACAGTCAGTATGATGTTGCAACTTTGGAAAGGTGACTACATTCGGCAGTTCGATAGTCTATTTTAATGCTGAGAACAAAACAAAAAACGCACGCGATGGTCAGGAAGTGTAGAAGCTGAATATGGGGCTAGGGAAGCCGGGCGTTTGTTTACAAATACCGCACTAGATCGGTCGGTTTATTTACAAGTCAGTGAACCAGACTAGACAAATGGCAAGTCAATTCTTGAAACTCACCAGCTAGGCGATAATGCACATGACGTTCCTGTTGTAATCAGATTCTACGCGTTGGCTTTTGCTGGATTCCCAAAGGGGTTTATAAGTAGCAAGTGGTGTTGGCTTTTAACCTACTGTGTATGTTTGCTTCAGACTGCTGACTATTTCTTCTCCTGTAAAACTACTAGATGTGGCGAAACTTGTGTTGATAAGCCACTGGTTTGTTTTTATGTTATAATCTAGTTAACAGTCGCTTATAGCAAAAGGTTGACTTAATAAACCCTCAGGACTTAACTGGTGTTCAAAGATTTGGCCCAGACCACACAAACGGTTTACAAACGCGGCAAACGTTTGGTATGATTGCTTGATTTCCGCTGTGGGTCTGATTGGTAAGCTCGTACATACATTCTACAGTAGTGCATTAGGAAACTTAATCCCTGTAATCAAGATGTCGTATGAGGACGATCTGAAAGAAGTTGGAGGGTTCGGTAGCTTTCAAAAGTGGTTGTGCTTTTACTTGGTGCTCAGTTCAATACCGAACGGATATTTGGTGCTTTGCATCATCTTTACCGGATTTAAGCCTGATCACAGATGCCGCGTACCCGATATTAATGGTAATTATATTCAATTATTAATCTTAGATTGGACTTTTTATTACTTTGTTAAGTATCAGATTTGAGATGACAACAATTGCCAAAACATCAGACTAACGATTTATTAAGCAACTAGTTTTATATTCACAGGTGACGAACAGAATGCATCCTCGCTGTTTGCAAAACCGGTGAGTTCCTGTTAAACTTTTGCTCCAGGCGATATGCTAACTATTTACAATCGGTGCATAGAAAGTTGCAAAGTAACAATGCGTAATAAACCGTTCTGGGAAAACTTGTAACTGTCAATCGCGTAACATACACTTTTTATCTATCCAAGTGATTACGTGGTAAACTTGGTGTGGTATGCTTTTTAAGCAACTACGGCAAAAAATGTTTTAATTTAACCCTTTTTATCAAAGGCAACAGAGTTAAACGAATGCTTCCAGACAAACCACTCTGCACCATACAACGCAACTCATAATTCAGTGGCACCGTGCGCAAACGGTTGGGTGTACGATATAGAGCCAGGACGAACGACATTCGTCACAGAGGTATTTGGGTACACCAGTGACTAGAAGTTGTGTAACTTTGCAATTTTTTACTCTTGCAAAGTAAAATCACCTAATTTATATCAGCTTTTAACGTACTATCAATGGACTGTAACTTTTTCCTCGTCACCGACCGACAATTGTCATGTTTTTTTCCAGTTTAACCTTGTGTGTGATCAATCTTCACCCAGGCCGTTCATCACATCAGTTCTCATGCTTGGAGTCCTCATTGGATCAGGTCTCAGCGGTTTCTTTGCTGACAGGTTCGTGTGGTTTGTGCACCCCTAACCAATAACCTTCTCGCTGAACGATCGTTTGTGCTGAAATCGTTCAGTGTGAACAAAATGGTAAACTGGCTTGTAGTTGATAAAATAACTGTTACACACAAAATAATTACCAGCTGTGCGATACCGATGTTTGTTGCAACCTACCGGACAAGTTTATTCGGCTGGGTGTATATTGGAATGCACTTCTAGTTGGTGATGATGACTTGTGTACTTACCCAGTTTCTTCTCACAGAAATGTACACCAAGATAAACCCAAGCAGAAAAATAAGGATAAAAGTTGCGTAATAAAGTAATGTTAGATTAAAGTTTATTTGGTTTTGGCAGGTATGGACGAAGACCGGTTTTTCTCCTTGGCACCCTCTTTATGTTTGTCTTTTTCGGTTTGTGCGCGATCGCTCCCTCGGCGTCGGTACTTTCCGTTTTCGTGTTCTTTGCCGGTGGTTTCAACCTTGTCAACTACGCGACAGCATTCGTCTTATGTAAGTCCCGCTTCATACGTTTTTGCAAAGTCATTCTGTATTTGAACAAAATTTATCGCTGTGCGATAACATCATGTGACCACTTCTGCTAAGTCATCGTCGAGATTATAGACAGCAAGAAAGAGGTAAAAATAGACGAAAACCCGACCTTTTCCATTTTTAATGTGCAGGGAGCCGGCGAGTTATCTCCGTTCAATCACTTGGGCAAGATAAAAAACCTCTCTCTTTTGAAATGTAGGAGATCACTGGTTGAGATTATATATAAAGCGCCTTAAAATTAGCTCAAATAATTCCCGCCCGTCACGTAAGCTATTTGGTGAACAGAAGCACTTGCACTGCCCACGCATGGCAATTCGGCCAAATCGTGGTTGTCTTCGCCCAGAAAGCTCTTCGGAAGTGTCCAGGTAGTACTGCCGACGACACAGTCCAGTTTCTGAAAATTTTTCGCCTATTGCTGAAGTGTCAAAAAAACTAAATTTTTAAAACAAAGATGTGTTTTTGTTAACAGCTTCTGAGACCACGCAAACAAGCAGCAGGGTAATCACTGGTGTATTGACAATTGGCGGATTTGCACTTGGCTACATGCTGATTCCACTCATCGCTTACCTTATTCCAAACTGGCGGCATCTGTATTTGGCCAGTGCGGCCACGGGTGTCCTGTTTATTCCTTTTTACTGGTATGAAAATCATTTTTGACCTTTTACAATATATAGCAACTTTTTTATGTTGTGCTTGGATGAGCTTAAAATCGTTTTGCTTTTTGCTTTCGGTTGCGCTCCCAAATAGGGAGGCGATCAATCTGTTCGTAACGCTCCGTTGCTTGTTTCGCGGGGTTTGCGGCTAAAAGGGTAACCAGAAAAACCAGTCTTATTGGTCGTAAAATACAAAATTGTGCTGCGACTGACCGTCGAACATCTTTAAAACTAGTCCCTGTGGCAACTTTTCCCCCATGACGTGGGTGCATTTGTGTGTCTAGTTTGAAATCACAAATACCAAAAGAAACCAAGTAACCGTGGTTGTTCTAATGTAGTCAGTTTTACTGTCCTTTTTGTTGAAGCGTTGTAATGTAAAATAACACCCAGTGTTCGATATTTGTACTCGCCGCTTCGCTCCTTGTGTCTCTCTCTCTTCATTTTCCTATTGCCCAAACAGGCACGAAACAGAGGCTATAACCGCGTGTTTATTGTTCGGTTGAGTACAGGGTTATACCAGAGTCGCCGCGCTGGCTGTATGTCAAAGGAAAGAGCGAACAGTACATTTCGCTCATGACCAACATCGCGAAGGCCAACGGCACAACTTTTACAAACAAACAACCGCTGCTGGAGGTAAGAGGGAACCCCCGTTGTTTTTGAATGTGAATGACAACTATTCAAACCGTAATGTACACGGGCTTACATCACATTAGCGGGAGTTAACGCTTTATATTTACGTCGCAGAAAGTAGATGACGAGTTTGATGTTCCTGCAAAAACAGCTTTCAAAGAGGTTTCGAGATTTATCAAACATCGTCTGTTCCGTTTCCGATTTTTCAACATGTGTTTCACTTGGTAGGTTGTGAGTGAATGTACTGCTTCTACTTAGGATCAAACACTCAACAAACATTAGGGGATAAAGCTAAATTCACGGTTGTATTTTCAAAAATCATAATTAAAGAAGGTGTTTGGCACTACTACCAGGAACTAATGTACACATCTGTGCTATAAAATCGCCCATAATTCACTTCCCTCAAACCAAGCAGGAAAAACAACACCGAGAATTACAACCTCTTACAAACACTGTGCCGCCGTTTTTGTTATCGTCGTTTAATTATATTTTTATCGCCATGCGAACACCTTCCTAATGCATGTCCCATGTGCAGGTTCTCCAACGCGGTCATCTACTACGGCTTATCGCTGAACACATCTAACCTGGGAGGAAACGCCTACCTTAACTGTTTTGTGGGAGCGTTTGTCGAAATCCCGGCATACGTTCTTGTGGTAGCGACGCTGAATGTAAGTCTCAGCCTCCGAGGGTTTCTTGTTTTTCTTGCTACAAACGATTGTGTGTGTGTGTGTGTGTAACCCGCTCGTGCCAATCTTCAATATGTTCAGAAATTGGGAAGGAAAACAACCGTGATTGCAACCGTCTTGGTATCGGGTGTCACGTGCGGACTGGTGCCATTTATTAACGAAGGTGTACATTTTGGTTTCGTGTGACTTTTGACAAGGCGTTTGTGCTGCTTGAAGTCACTAAAGTTTGAAGCGTTAATGCCAACTGTGCGCCTTGTGGATTAAATCTATCTGTAAACGGCACAGACCAGTTTTTGACACATAAATGACAACAATCTTTCCTATCACACGATTTTGTTTAAGTCTGAAAGATTAGCATTATTTTTTTGGTAACACGTTTAAACAAAGCAAAAAGTCAAAGTCATGAAACACCACATTCTTGGGGATTGAACCGGTAACGACGAGTCACTAATTCGGAAAGTATTTTGTGTGTTTTGCCTGTTTCTAGTGAACACCACAGCATCGATCGCCTGTGCAATGTTTGGCAAATTCGCCATTTCGGCCTGCTTCGTCGTTATCTACATCTACGGATCGGAGATCTTCCCAACCGTGGTTAGGAACAGCGCTGTCGGTTTACTGTCGATGTGCGCTCGGATTGGAAGCATGGTCGCACCATACCTCAACTATGCAGGTGATCTGTAACGTTATGGGAGTTTTTGAACTGTGGGTTAAACCAGAGACAAGTAGGCAGCCCTGGGTGGTCAGATAACGATCGAAGCGAGTGAAACCTCATTTGGCTTTCCCGCTACATCTTTGTTAAAAACTTTATAAGCTGCCCCAGAAAGGGCCCATACTTTTTACAGACATTCTAGACATATATGGTCACAGAAAATGTTGTAATCGCCTTAAAGTTAAAACATCATGAAATCAGTTATATGTGCCTATTCATCCAACCAAAGTTTCATTTAGTTACGTCCTAGATTTGCGCAGTTGTTGCCAGTAACTTTTAACCCTTTTATAGCGGGGTCTTTATGTAACCGTTTCGACCTTTTGTGTCTCCTCTGCCTGACGAAAAGAAACAAAAAAAGCACAGCTCAATAGCCGTTTGGAAATTCCCTGGCATTTCGGGTAAAAGGAGCCAATAACATTTCCTGTTCGAAGTTTACTAACTAGCAAGCTCCAACCAATTACTTGGGTTCAATACTGCTGAGTCATAATGATTATTTAATTTAGTATCTATTCTACTTTAAACCTTCCTGCGCCCATGATCGCGAATCAATGTTGAAATATGATTGTGTCATTTCAGGTGAGAAGGTTTATTACATCCCTTACCTTACGATGTTTATACTCGCCAGCATTTCTGCAATACTTACCATGTTTCTTCCCGAAACAAACAACAAGCCAATGCCCGAAGATCTGGACGAGATGCCACCATACAAGTATTTGCCTTTTCCTTACTTTTTTTCACCCAAAGAGGGAAAGTATAAAATTGTAAAAATGGGAAATTCGCGGCAAGTTTTTTATTTTGTATGACTGCAACTTAAGAAAAACTTTACACCAATATGATGTCTGGTAAACGCAGCAAACAAGGTGCGGTTTTTGCTTGTTTTAAAACGCGTTGGTGCATATTTTCTTTGAATAAGGTTGGGTTTGGAAAAGAACGTTTCCGGTACATTTTTCTGGCAAGTTTCATTTTCCGCCATTTGTCGCATTTTCGTTTTGTTTTCTGTTCCTCTTGACCACAAATTAGAGCTGTGGCAGCCTGAACCATTGCGCTGCTCTGTTAATTCGTTAAGTCGAAACTAATCCACACGACTCAAATCGAAAAAAATGCCCCAAAATTGAAAAAAGCAAATCAAAAGGACAAAAATAACAGGTCATAAAGCTAAAAGAATCGAACCATGTTTCTGTTTGAACACAAACAACCCGGGACTTGGGTAAACAATAATTACAAAGCGGTAACATACATGGGTCGTTTGTAAGTTGGTATATCGCCTAGCACCAGACTAGTTATCGAGATAAAAACTACTTTGTAGATTGCGCTTATGCGGCAAATTGCAGACCCACGACGGGTGCAAGGCCAATGGGGTACACAAGAATATTGGAACAAACAAAGAGGAAGGCATTGCGGTGCACTGTACAACTAAAGAAAAGGACGTGGAACATTCACTTGTATAACTGTAATTTCATATTCATATTCCTGAAGTGTCATAGTTTTTTCACATATGCATGTCACCATTCAAAGCATATATTTCATAATAGTGGAAAGTATTTATGCTCGGTTTGGGCATAAACGCACGCATTTTGCTGGCTACTGTTACACTTTGCTCTGTACAAGATTTAAGTTTCATAGAATTGCGCAAAATGTGCATTTTCGACTGTTTTCAAGTCGACATCCAAGCTGCTTACGTCTGGTTCTATATTCTGTAGGCTGAACATTCCTTATTTATAGGAATTCACCTTTAGATCCTTCAGTGTTAAATAAAACTAACAATGAAATGTGTTATAATACCAACCTCTTTACCATGGCCTTTTTCCGGCCGGGCGAACCCTACGTTTTTTTCCTGAAGTTAAAAACTACTGGTATAGCATAATTTTTTGCCCAGTTCTGTGATTTGTTATGTAATGTGAAACGATTTAGCCCCGACTGGCTTCTTTCGTGCACCGTTTCTCGTTTTGCTTCTTTGTATGTTATTCCCCGTGTTGGCGAAATTCGGCCACTGAAGGTTTTGTAAACCTATTTCTAATTTTCCTTTCGTTCTTACATAATCCCGACTGCTGCTTGCTTTATATTAAAGCCAAAAAAACAACCATTTGATCAAAATTAGCGTGAACCAACCTGTGCTATATCATCTTAGTTCTTATGCCTTATTACACAAGGTCAAAATCTTACCTCAAAACTCGTTCCCTCGTATCTTAACTGCATCATGGCATGAAACAATTAAACACTAAACTTGGTTGGTTTAACAGGGGATCATAACTTAACGGTACCTAATATAAGATGAACGGGAATGGTTTGTGCTGTCCATGAAAGTTATCAGGTAGAAAGCGAGTTGTCAGGTATACTTAGAAAAAATTGTTGGCCAAAAGCTGATGTTTTTGCATAGCTCGACCCCAATGCGTAGCACAAAAACACGACAAAGATATTTGGCTGGTATTGAATTTATTGTGACCAAATAGTAGTTTACGTCATACAAGTTGACTAGCATATTTAACAAAACACCAAGCAAGTTGATATTACAACACAAAAAATTGTCCAACTTAAATCATGTCTCTTAGCAGGAAACTATGCCAGTGATTTAGGATCAGCTGGAGCAAGACTTTATGGGTGGCTACATTAAAAATCACCAGCTATAATTACACATTACTCTTGATTATATTGGAATACGGCCTTAGGCTGGTAGGGAATCGAAGATTTGTTTGATGAAGGTCGTTGCCTCGCAACCGATGTCGTCATGTAGCTGCATGACGTCAACAAACTCGTCAAACGATTCGCACACAACCAGTTCGTCCTGAAAAAGAACGTGGTTAACTCAGAATAACAAACAAGGTTTTGCCTTTAATGAGCAATTTGACAGCGACAATTCACAAAATCCAAAGAAAAAGACTCGGCGTTCTTCACAAATCCGCAAGAGAAACCTTACCTGAAACATGGTGAGGGTCTTTTCGCCTGTTTCGAGCAGCTGGGTGTCGTTGTGGCGTATATAGTTGGCAAGCACGGTGCAACCTCCTTCATCGGGAACGTTCTGTGTGAAAACAAGCACAAAAGTGTTGAGCTCGAACTATTTTGTACCAAAGTGTTACTCCAACGGTAGAAAACGACAAATGCAAGATAAAATAAAAAAGACCAATATTGAATCAAAACTAAAAAATACACTAATCAGTAGCTGCGAACCGCAATGTTAAAAAAACTAATCAATTAATGCGGTGTTTCTAAGTTTGTGAAATATAGAGTTTCGTGTGTTCAGGTTTCGTTTCGTTTCACTTAACACCTTCTGTGATGCCATAGCATGGTGTAGTCAAAGGGCTATAATTGCTTGTAGTTGAGTCTAGTGAAAGCTAAAAACCAGGGGTAGTAAAAATCAATCAGGTACTCCCAATGTAACGTTTGGTAATCCTACAGCTGCAGCAATATGAAATTAGATTTCCACTTGAAATGCTGCTTACCTTAAATTGCACGGTGATGATAAGATGCACAAGCGCCCAGAACAGGACGTAAGGTTTGTAGACTTGAAATTCCTTCACCTCGCGGTCGGTCAACTTGGATGTGGAACTCATCGAAATCTTGCGTGCTTGTGCGGTCACAAGAAGACGTTTTAGAAACTTGATCCTGCGAACAATGAAATCATATTCATTGGGTGAGCACTTACTTTATATGGTAATGTATAAATTGTCAAAATTGTTGCTCTAAACTTTCATAAACTTCTTGTTGTCCATTGTTATTTACGCAGCCTTTACAACGAATAGCAACAAAGTCTTAGTATGCGGAAAACAAGGGTTTTGGTACTTCTAATCCTTTTCCGGTTTGAAAAAAGACTAAAGTTACATTACATAAGCAACCAACTTTCAAAATCGAAAGAAAGGTCATCTTATGAAACTGCAATGAGGCAAGTTGCTCGACAAAAGCCTTAGCCGGGGGAGAGCGGAGGATCATGCATCCCCGCCTCCGAAAAAATATTCACTTAGCTACAGATTCCTAAATTCTCAATTTGTCGTTTCGCTAGAAAAAATGAACTTTTCTACTATTGCCCGACTTTATTTTTTGTAAGACACTATGAGAAGGACACCATAAAATTAAAAAATAATTTTAGCAAAATTAACCTATCGTACATGTAATAAAATATGTACATCCCCCCTATTCGCTGGCTGGACCCTACCATAAGGCATTCAACTGTCAACCAAATATAACACAAACTAACTTGACTTCGTTCCACTTCTTGGATCCGTGAATGAAGGGCATGACACACGCCACATACAAAGNAACTATTTGCCCCATTTAGGGGGCTAGTGGAGTAACTGCTGGGGCTATCGGGTTAAACCAAACTCATGACACACCGCCTTGACCATATCTACCAGCTGTGAAAGTTTCATCCAAATCCATCAAACATTTCATGACAAAAGTGCAAGGACAAGCTGCAGGGGACAAAAAAGAAAAAAAAAAGAAAAAAAACAAAAAACAAACAGAGTGACCCCCCCCCCCCCCCCCTTCAGGAAGGGGACCCATAAATATTTGGGTCGCAGGCAATATGAAAATAAAATGGAAAATTATGAAGATTTGGGGTTAGGTCAGTGACGTCCACTGCAGACACACGCCCCCAAAAAGGGAATTCAAATATTTGGGGTGCTAGCAATATAAAAATAATTACGACAAAAAGTTCAAGTTCATTATTGCATTTACAACTTCTGCAACTTCTGGAGCATACTGGATTAGACGTAACGCGATTTCCCCTTAACAACTTTTGCTTTAACGTTTTAAAAAAAACAATCTCAGATATGGTACAAGGTCAACAGCCCGGAAAAAAACTGACTTCAGCACTCAACACTTACGAGTTGACGACGTATAAACCGGTGTGGATGAGATATGGGATGAGATTGATGTTGGACTGTCTTCCTCCACCTCCAGTCTCCTCACTGAAGGATCGCTCGTTAGCAAATCGAAGCAGTAAAAGTTTGAGATCGTGAACCGTGCTGTAAAAACCTGGCTCCCGTTGCCCCGTCGCCTCTTGTATGTACGTGTTGTGTCTGCGAACAATACAAAAGGAATGGCGAATTTGGCCAGTTTTGTTGTAAACATTAAAAACGCCGGTAAACTACAGATTTCACACAATATTGGCAGTGATTTGGACATTGTCTTTTAAAACGGCCCTTAAAGGGAAGGGTTGTTTTCTACCCTTACTTTTTTTCTTCCCTGCACGTTTGTCCACATACTTTTGGCATCAAATATTTGGTAGATATAGTGATGGAAATGTGCCATCGTTTAACCCCCACAGCCCCAGCGGTTACCCCGCTAGCCCCAAAATAGTAAAACGATTTTTGACATTCGTGCGCACCAAACAAACAGTAAACATTTTTCTCAGAGATTTCCAACCTGGCAAGGCAAGATGCGAAAGCAGCTTCTGGCACTTGTGCGCCCCACAGCGGCAACAATCCGTTACATTTGGTGTTTGTGTTTTGCAGCAAGGCTGAATCCCATTCCTCCCTTCCACGCGCCATACGGACCTGTACAGCAGAATCAGAAATGCGTGCAAAGACAACGCAAAACAAACAAAAGTAAGCAGGTTGCACATAACACTGTTAAGATTTATAAAAAGTTGGGCCGCAAAGAGCCGCGTGTGGCCCGCGGGCCAAATTGAACTATGTCTTGTTTATCATAACTCAATGCCGTGAAAATTGAACATGAAATTTCT
>QXVZ01000295.1:0-24628 GCA_008931825.1 Phallusia fumigata
AAACATTATGGACAAGTTCACCTCGTTCCAAGCATTTGCCGGTGGTTGTGTGCTCTATCGATTTGTCAACCTGCCGTATTCAAAGTTGGAAATGATCGATCTTTTTTGCAATATGCTGGAAAATAACTAAAATCTACGGTGGCCCACAAGTGCAATTCAACAACTATTCTTGAGACATTTTTTTCATTGTTAAGCTGCGTCAAGCTGAAAAATTTTGATTTAAATACTACGTCTATTCAAAAAACGTAGAAAAAACAGCATGAGGCAAACGAGAGATAGAGAATTAAAGAATTAAAAAAACCTCATGTTTAAACGAGTTTTTTGTACACTTCTTTCGTATTTAAGGCTTCAGTTTGGCGCAACCCTTTAAAAGGCAAATACTTAAGTCACTGGATCTTGAGCGTGACCCAACGAATGCATGACGCAACACTGTTGCTTACCAGGTTATGATTCCACTCTCTGTACTCGGTCGTGTCGCAATGAACAACAGTGATTTTGCCGTTTCGGATTGTAACACACTGATCATACTGTGCGAGTTGATTGGCTTCGCTCAATCGAAACAACTGGTTGCCTCCCATCCTGTGACAATACCCTGTCTCCAGCGCCCCGTCCCCGTTTTTATGTCCCATGCTATCCAAGCACTGTTGTGTGTCCACTCCTCGGATCTGCATAAAGGGTAAATACGAGTGGTTGAGTAAGAGGGTAAAACCTTATTTCAGGTTGTAAATGAGGACGTTTCGAAGTACAGCTGAAGACTGGTAAAACTCCTTATGTGTCACGAATTTGGAATAGGTTACACTCCTTATCCACATTTAAAAGCTGTGCTTCGTATTGTTTCCGCCCCAATAGTCGTATAAAATCAGCATATATTTGCAGACCTTTGCGCACATTTCGATGACGTGTTTATTGTTTATGACACTATCTCGTGGCTGACTAACAACGGATTAGGAGATTAGGTTTATAACCATGTTAAAGCAGACGTCTAATCCGCAAACGTAAAAGCCGAATGATTGAGTATTTCTCTTTCTATATTTAGAAAACAATCTCTGCCACACTATAAGGAACACAGGGATGTTTGTCACGATACTGTCGACAACCCCACTGTAAAGCGAATTTTACGAATTTGTAACAAGCGTGAGGGTGTTGGCAATATTGTAAAATAAACGAGTCGAAAATACTTTTCTTGCGGCACACTTGTGTAAAAATACGTATGGTAGAAAACGAGCAACATATCCGGTTTACATCCGGGTCCAATGATTTTTTTAGTTGTTACGTCAAAGATGACGTAGGTAGGGCTTGGGTCACGTCACGAAGTGGAGCAAAGGGGAGGGGATACGTCCGTTTCCGGGACTAATTCGGGTTAAATGCATAGTACGTTTCCAATACCACGAAGCCAATCCGATCTTGTACATCAGTAATATTTGGAAACATGAAAACTTAAAACTTGTTTCACATAACGAAGGGGGGTTTCCAACGTTCAAACCGGAAGATGCGCATTTATGTGTTTGCACTTGATTTTAGTTACAGTTTTCACATAGGTCGTCAGAAGTTTTTTATGGGTACTATCGCCAAGGTCCGTCCGAATTTGTGCATTTGTTTAGGAAAGGTTTGTGCCGTTAACTTTATCATAAAACTTTAAGCGTTTTGCCATTTCGTATTGACAAGTAACCGACCAACAAAAAAAGATAAAAATTTAAACCGAACATCCTTGGTTAAACATTGGTAAAAATTGGAAAAAAAGTCAAACTTTGGGCGAAATTTGAAACAACATACACAGCTTAATAGCCGCCATTTTTTCGTCTGAGACTTTAAACCAACAATAATGATCACGCTTCAACATCACACAACCCATTGTTGCGCAAGTTCCCCTCTAGTATATTGGCGGTAACAACTGATGAAATAATCTTGCTGAAGCAAGTGCATTGCAGGCCGACCTTATTTTGACATCCGCCGACTCATCCTGACTATTGCAACTATTTCTAGCAAATCATTTGTAATTGGTGATTTATGTAAAAGTGAGTCATCTACGCAACGCCAGGCATTGCAGCCCACTAAAAGGCTTCCTTATAGCTAGGTATTTTTTAACCCGGAAGTGTATGGAACTGTTTCAATTTGAAGATTTGGTATCTGTCAACCACAAATCACCATGAATAGAGTGTCCATATCCATTAAAAAAGGAAATTTTTTCAGCAATAACCTCTTTAACTAGGCATTTTGGAAACCAAGATTAGTTTTGGTATTGCCAGAAAAATTTGGCGTGGAAGTTAAACAGTGGTGTTTTTTCTCATGCAATTTAGGTAATAAACATTTTTGTACCTCGCCCCATTCTTTGTTCTTGGGAGGCAGAGGAAAGCTGTCCTTGACGTCATAGGCGATGTTGTCCATGAACCACTCGAAGCTTTTGCAGTTATGGTCTTGTCGGTATTTCACCTGCACGGCAGCAACAAATTTTGTTTAGGCTAATATATTTTGAAGCCCTTATAAATGAGTTTACATTTTAAGATTTGTTTGTGAACATGCGTAAGTTTTTTCATTTTAGGAATTTTAAGGGTAAATTAAACTGTGGGAATAATGACAAAAATTGATGAGCTATTTTAGATGCTATGGTAAAAAAGTAACATATTTTTTCAGTCAATTTTATAACTATGGCTTTTTCCGTTGTAGTATATGTCAAAAACGGTCTACTAATTGAAAAAAATACTAATATTCTTTATACTTGGAAAAATGTTTGATAAAATGCAAATTTTTTCATTAAATTTACAGGCAAATTGTTAATTTGTGATTTCTTTGTATTTTGCGCGTTTTTAGCCGAAAAATGCAAATTGGCAACAAAGTTTATCGAAACCAACAGGCCGGCGCCAATTTCCCACACACACTACGCGCGCTCGGTCTTGATTCACACCAGTGCTGTGCAATTGCCTTCTGACGTCACCACGCTGACGCATGTCTACGTCAGAGAAGAGAAAAACATGAAACCCATGCGGAAGGGCCGAAAATAGCACGCCCAGGCCAGAGCAGGGCCGATGACGGTCCGCACGATCGCATTAAATACACACCGAATATAAATTCCGCTAAACTGTTTATGTACGTATGGATTATCCAAGCGAAACAGCAACTGTGTATGACTCGACGTGGGTTTATGGAGCCGCAAAACTTCCACGGGCGAGTCACAGGCTCCGGGAATAAATAAAACCCGACCGCTCGTGTGGATCATGACTTTGCGGGGGCGTTTGGCAATTGCCTGGCTAGGAAAGCACGATTGTGACCCGATTGCTAAAAGCGTTTGGGCGTGAAGCGCATAGTTTGACACGGGAATGTATTCATAGAAAACGTGCTTGTTTTATGCCGTTTAAATAGGCTACTGTTTCCTTTATTGACCTTTTGGTCGGAGAAATGAGTACGCACCAAAACATTTCATGACGGGAAGAGACTAAATTGTTGTCATTTACAAAGCGTGTATTTTTTGTATAGGTTACTGCAAATGATCACATCGTGTCTTGCGGTCATTTAAGCTCGGCCCGTCAAAACTATTACACTTAACAAATAAAATAGCAGAACCGGGCATTTGGACACGCTTAAGTATTTTGTAATATTCATGTACGATCGATCAAGTTCTTTTATAAAAACCGGTTACATAAATTTATGTCACAACCGGAGACAAACTTCCGATGTTTAAACCGCTGCAAACCGAAGGGATTTTTCCCGAACGTCGCGCATAATACGTGAAAGGTTTAAACTTTCGCGATGCCCGACATCTCACGTTGAATCCCACCCTTGCGGTAAAACGTGCACCCGCCCTGTTCGTTCCGATCCTATTAAGTTCAAACTCGTGTACGATACCAATGATGGAAGGGCGAACAAGTTCAACCGAGACTAGGACAAATCATATCCGTCTGATATCCATTTGACTTGTAACATATTAATCGACAGATTTAGGGTTCCGTTTGTCAAAGAGTCACTCAGCGTATTCTACAAGCCAGTATTTTGAGCCTGTAAATTTGATTTCTCCACATTGTAGACATCGAACTTATATACGGATAAATTGGGCGGTAATCTGTTTAAACAAACAGAAATATTACTGTACACACGCTTACCTGTGCTGAAATGTCTCCGTACGGCATGTTGATGGTCTCGGGCCTGCTTGCGTAAAAGTACTCCTTGTATTCGTCCCACCATGTCTCAACAACACGTATGTAGTTCTGCGGAATTAAAGGAAGCCGAAATATATGTTAAAGTAGGCTTTATCACCATTACACGATAGGTAACACTAGACCGACTAACAGGCCACGACGATTTTTTTGGAGTTTTCAAAGAAAAGCTGCCGTAAAATGTTTAAGAGCGCGATCATGTTGTAGAATGATTAGTGGATAATGGACACGCAATATGCATACTTACACACTTCCAGAATCTTGTTTTCTTTATTAAGGAGTTACTGGTAAAATTCTAAGAGATTGCAAGATTCCTGTTTAAACTCACCCTTAGACTTGGATTCGAGGGAACGTAATCGGGAGGGGGATTACCGCTCCAACCAGGTAACCTGTACACGTGACCGATGCGGGAGCAGGGCACGAAGAGAACTTCACCTCCACACATCCATATCTACAAACACACAACCTCGATACAAAGGATCTATGCCAGTGGCTATCAATCAGGGGTCCGATTTTAGGGGTGGGGGTAATATTTTTTGGACCGCAAGTTATCGAAAAAGTTGCGTGGAAGCCCGTTATGGAAATTTAAAAAAAAAATTCATGCATACAAAATGATTAGGGTTGAAAGGTTAAAAGAGAGGTCGGGTATAGTATAAATGGTTTTTAGCTGGTATAACTAGTCGTATCAAATCAAAGCGGTTTCCTGAGCAATTACAAAAACAGGTTTGGCTACACTGGCGGCCCTACAGTGTGTGTTGTAAAAGCTCCTCAACATGCACCATCGTAAACAAGATGTATAAATTCCTACCTTGTACGACATTTCAAAATTTTCGCCGCCCCAAATCTCCAAACCAGGGTCGTACAATCCAATATCGAAGAAATATTGGCGCTCAATCGCAAACAAACCTCCCGCCATCGCTGGTGATCTGACAACGAAAGATAGGTCAATAAATCACAACGACTAGCGATTGTCAACAACGAGTGTCCCAGCTTCAATGTGTGTTCAATCTAAGACAAATGTGCGGTGTGGTACTAAGTAATATGTAACATAGCACCAACCTCATCCGTACGTTTTTGTTTGTGCAGTACATAATACGGTCTGGGACATCAACTGTTTTTTTGCAATTCTTAAAGATCCAAAACAAGTATTACCAGACGTGTGATACATGTACAAACTAAAAGTGCGTCGTTACGCGCTGAAATTGTCCGTAAATTGATGTGTAACATCATTTCATCCGGTTGTATGTTTCCCGTTTTAACAAAGGGTATCAATTTACTCTGTCGCATAAGGTTGTCCTAAAACTGCTGGCAAAATGCGAAGAAAAATACTGCACAATGCGCCCAAACACGTTTCCGATCGAAGTTTCCTAAACCGAAGCAATGCTTAAGCTACAACAACATATGCTTCAAATTCAAAGTGCGCTGACAGTTCTTTTTTATTTTCATCATAGGAAACCATGACGACCAAAGCCCGTGTCAAGAAATGCCACAACACATTTGTGATGTATGTTGTGTTACTCACGTAAAACTCTCGTTGCTGGACAAAATTGCCGTGAGGCACAGATACACGTTCAGAGGTCATAAAATTGCTTGTACGTCCGACTTGGGGTGCGAGACGAACGACCAAACCCAATTTACTTTGACTCGGACCAGCATAATACCGTTTCCTGTCAGATACCGATAATTTGTTGAGCACTGGGAAGCAAACAGGCATACCAGAAACGTTGCTGTGTATATAAGCAAGGCCGCCGGCGTTGTTGTAAAAAGCCTGTTATGTTATGTTATGTTATGTTATAGCGCAGGGTTATGAACGTCAAAGGGCAGTTACTGAGTGCTTTGTGAGGTAACTTAACTCGGGTTTCGGGTATGCTGGCAAAAATAATCCTGACAAAGGCTCGCGCGCTGACACATTGTTTGTTTTGTCCATTCGACGCAAGCGTAATCGCTTATACGTGCAGCGACAATAAAATAAGCAAAACTATGTTTGAATGACGCCGAAAGCAAGATTTCTTCGTGACTTGGGTTAGGGGCCTGGTTTGAGACCTGGTAGTGTGTTCTATAAACAGCTCTTGTATGTTATTACACCAGCCAAACAATCCCTTAATCTGGAAAGTCGTTTATTAAAAACCGCTGCTAAATATACATACATTAACTTTCTCGGAAGATTTTCTACAATAGCGAGGTGATGCGTGACATAAACGAGTTGTAGTAATAGTGCTGCACAGAAAAAGTATATTGTGTCACAAAACGACTCTGTTGCTATTACTAAGGCAAAAGGGTAGTAACGGCGGCTTTTATTCTGTAAAACATGTGAGAACTATACGGACTAATGTAGTTTGTTTGTAAGGATTATGAGGAGAAGTAAAGTTTAAGGACTTGATCAGACATAAGAAATGAAAACAATGTGAAAAAAATGGCAAAACATGAACGGATTGTGGAAACTTATTTCGTTATTTTTTCATGATTTACGATGTGAAAATATGCCAACAAAGACCGCAGGTGCATGAGATTTAGGATAAACAGAAGAGCGCATCCAAATACAGCCAGGAATCGGTTGGCAGCACTTGTGGTATTTAATAACCCGAGAGCAAAAGCAGCTGCAGGGGCGGAGGCATCGAAAACCGGCTGATAGTGTCGGAGCGGAAAGAAAATCATAAAGCAGAGAAGCCAAGCGCATAGCTCAGTTCGCAAACTAAACCATCACTTTGCGGCCACAACTCGCGAAGGCACGAGAGATGCCTAATAAGCACAACAGCTGCACCGCTTGTTTGCAGCAAAGAAAACACGAGCGAGAACCCCAGGGGAAACGGGCAACTAATGGCGCTGCCTTATGGGTTCGGAGCTAATATGGCAGCGTGTATATTTCCAATGGGCAGTGGCCTTATACGAATGCTCGGGGTCCCCTAAGACCGCACCAAGCAAATTTTTGTTTGGTGACTGGTATGGCCTTGTTTGCAGTGCGTGGACTTTTCTATTTACGGCGGTTTTGGCTGTCACTTGGGTGGCACAATCGTGTGAATTGTTTCACATATTAAGAAGATAAAAAGGGTAAGATAAAGAACCCTTGTTTCTACTGTTGCGTTTTTAATTTAGGCATTCTTGTTTTCACTAACATGTCAAAAAGGTATTTTTGTAGTATTAACTACACCTGTGTCCCTGGCGCCTTTTCCAGTGTATAATTGGGCGTTTTTGCGCGCCCANAATAATCCTGACAAAGGCTCGCGCGCTGACACATTGTTTGTTTTGTCCATTCGACGCAAGCGTAATCGCTTATACGTGCAGCGACAATAAAATAAGCAAAACTATGTTTGAATGACGCCGAAAGCAAGATTTCTTCGTGACTTGGGTTAGGGGCCTGGTTTGAGACCTGGTAGTGTGTTCTATAAACAGCTCTTGTATGTTATTACACCAGCCAAACAATCCCTTAATCTGGAAAGTCGTTTATTAAAAACCGCTGCTAAATATACATACATTAACTTTCTCGGAAGATTCTCTACAATAGCGAGGTGATGCGTGACATAAACGAGTTGTGGTAATAGTGCTGCACAGAAAAAGTATATTGTGTCACAAAACGACTCTGTTGCTATTACTAAGGCAAAAGGGTAGTAACGGCGGCTTTTATTCTGTAAAACATGTGAGAACTATACGGACTAATGTANACAGAAAAAGTATATTGTGTCACAAAACGACTCTGTTGCTATTACTAAGGCAAAAGGGTAGTAACGGCGGCTTTTATTCTGTAAAACATGTGAGAACTATACGGACTAATGTAGTTTGTTTGTAAGGATTATGAGGAGAAGTAAAGTTTAAGGACTTGATCAGACATAAGAAATGAAAACAATGTGAAAAAAATGGCAAAACATGAACGGATTGTGGAAACTTATTTCGTTATTTTTTCATGATTTACGATGTGAAAATATGCCAACAAAGACCGCAGGTGCATGAGATTTAGGATAAACAGAAGAGCGCATCCAAATACAGCCAGGAATCGGTTGGCAGCACTTGTGGTATTTAATAACCCGAGAGCAAAAGCAGCTGCAGGGGCGGAGGCATCGAAAACCGGCTGACAGTGTCGGAGCGGAAAGAAAATCATAAAGCAGAGAAGCCAAGCGCATAGCTCAGTTCGCAAACTAAACCATCACTTCGCGGCCACAACGAAGGCACGAGACATGCCTAATAAGCGCAACAGCTGCATCGCTTGTTTGCAGCAAAGAAAACACGAGCGAGAACCCCAGGGGAAACGGGCAACTAAAGGCGCTGCCTTATGGGTTCGGAGCTAATATGGCAGCGTGTATATTTCCAATGGGCAGTGGCCTTATACGAATGCTCGGGGTCCCCTAAGACCGCACCAAGCAAATTTTTGTTTGGTGACTGGTATGGCCTTGTTTGCAGTGCGTGGACTTTTCTATTTACGGCGGTTTTGGCTGTCACTTGGGTGGCACAATCGTGTGAATTGTTTCACATATTAAGAAGATAAAAAGGGTAAGATAAAGAACCCTTGTTTCTACTGTTGCGTTTTTAATTTAGGCATTCTTGTTTTCACTAACATGTCAAAAAGGTATTTTTGTAGTATTAACTACACCTGTGTCCCTGGCGCCTTTTCCAGTGTATAATTGGGCGTTTTTGCGCGCCCACGACATTGTGAACATTACAACACTTCGTAGAATAAAAGCGACGTTAAATGAAACTCCAAACTTGCCAAGAGCAATTCTTTGAAGGCGTCTACGGCATACGTCACCGTCTTGCCTCGGGGGCACGGAATCAACAACAACACGCCGAGATTAGCGTTCCCCGCATAGTTTAACGCTACTAGCCATAACACAGAGGAAGCCGCGGCCACGCTTAAATCGCCTTATACGTTAATTTTGCCGCACCTGCGTTGGAAAAACCACAGTCCCTCTGAGACGCAAGATTTCGGCATCTGGCGGAAGGTGGGCTGCCGCGGAGGCCGGGCGAATTCCAGCAACAACAGCAAACTTTTTAATAGCGAGTTGTGGGAAGAACGGTGTGACGGGGGCTTGCCCAAATATGGACCGCGGCCAGTGCACGTTGCGCCTCGTCGCTCATTTTCCGAATTAGCACGCGCGGCGCGTTCGTCCTTATTTGGCCAATGACTCCCGCGCACACACGCGCACACGAAAGATACTACGCGCAATGCGTCGAGACGTTGTCTGTCAGGTTGCCGTGACACTCGTATCAGACAGTTAGTCATTGCTTAACAGCGAAACTGGACAATAATAGAACTGTTTGCCTAAGCCCCGGCACAAGGAAAGAATAGGCAGACATCCAGTCTCGGTACGTGATAGCGCGGTAGCCCTGCCTGTCACAACATACGTCCATTGCGAGATATTATCGCTAGGTACTTGGAGATAACGTTCCCACAGCAGTCGAGTGCCTGGTTTACATCGGTGAAGCAAGTGAAGCAACACGATTTGGCAAAGGGTTAGCTTGGAGTATACAGTCGTCTCCATTATGTGAGTGAAGTCCGACTAGAGTCGGCGTGGTAGCCAGCCACAGTTCAATGCAGTTTTACCACCATAGGGCCCAATGTCCGTTTGTCAACGAACATCCCGGCTGGATGTGAGTGTTTTGTTGACATTTTGCTTTAGCGCACGTGTTTGCCCAGCTGTATTCAAGGTCAGAAACTCAAGTCTTTTAGGAGCAAAAGTTTAAACAAACAAAGGATAACAGCCCCCCAAACAGCCCAGTTATAATAACACATTTAAAGAAACTGAAAAAACGAAGTGAAATGGTGTGTCAAATAAAGCTTAACGCTTTACATTGAATACAAGAGGGTTTTAATCTCAAAATGAAAAATGAAAAGTAGAAGCACATTTTTCTAACCAGTGCTCTTTCGTGTTGATATAGAATTGCAGAAAGGTGGCGAAACAAAAGCCTTAGCCAGAATGACCACCGTTGAAAAATTGAACTGCAGTAACAAGCTGTTACGACCGACGGACCTCAGCCTCAAGAACAGCTATAACTCGGCGTTCTGCGGACACCCAAAGACATCGGAACATGACAACAAGCGTCACGTGATCGTACACGCACAATCGGCGGTACAAGACCTCAGAAAACAATCCCGAGCGAATGAGATGGCGACTCGGTGGCCGGAAGTTTCCGCAGCATCACCCATCGCGCTCGTATTTCAGAGAGGCAACTTCGCTGCTGCAGTAACGACCATGCCAGCGGCTTCGCCTGTGCTGGATTCCAGGCTCGTGATGTTGGACAGTCTCTTTCCACCGCACAATGGGACCGTCGCACAAAGTCCTGTGTCGTCTGTCTTCGAAAGTGCGGCGGCGTGCAAGAGGGCGCGTGGAGACAGTGATGGAAGCAGCTCTGATGGGGGAAGGGCAGTTAGGCGAAGCCCACCAAATGGTAAGAATTTGTTTCTAGGAAAGTGATTTGTGTTGTGTTTTTTGTATGTCCGAGTGGGCATACAAGGCTATACAAATACATACACCTATACAGTAATTTGAAAAAACAAAATGTGCAAAAATGCAAATTTAGCAATCATAGAAGGTCAGGCATCTACACAGCCTTTGTACACTGGTGAGTGGCTGTTTGTCACACAACTCCAATTGACATAAAGTGCTTTGACCTTTTGACCCCATATTTGCTGTGGTACCTGGCACTCAAAGAATGATGCAACTTCTTTACACCACAATTGACTTTCGAGAACAAAGCATGACTATATAAGGCAAATATGTGTAAGATGAGAAACCTCAAACAAGACATGCAGGTTGCTTAATCATCATTGATCAAACTAATTTGTCATGAAAAGGCATAAGGTCAGGGGTTCAAGCAATCTATATTTGGATTTACTTACCAAACAACACCAAAAATTTATATTTGAATTTTTGGGATTATACCCAATTTGTGGTTCAAGTAACTCAATGTTAACCTTTCAAATCAAATTAGGTAAACACACCACATATAAACCAAATTTTTGCAGTAAACATGTTCTATGTATTCTTAGGTGTATCACCAACTCACAGTGATAAGTCAGACCCATCACCACAAGCAACACCCAAAACAAAAGTGCCGAAATCAACTTCTCCACCCGCCCCTAGTTCAAACAACCGGGGTGTAAAACGGAAAGGTGGTTGGAAGTTTCATGACCTGTCAGATGAGAATGACGGATTGGGAAGGAAAAAGCGATCTTACAATCACAACAAGCTCGAAAATGAAATACTTCAGGTAGGTCCATCCTATGAACTATGCCTTTTTAACAATCGAAAGTGATGCGGAGTGTGCAAAGTATTTTTGAAAACTTATGTTTTGGTTCTCTTTACCAAGGAGTATTGAGATGTATGCTGATGTTTTGTAAATACAACGTTTGTAGCTAATTCTAAACCAACAAAGAGCATGAGCAAATACAAACATAGAACTGGCAAAACACTAATGTAGTTTGACATAGGAATAGCCATCATCCAGGCCTATGGAGACTAGCTTTAACTTATGTCATGAATACGCAACCACAGTGACATCTAGTGGAATCCAAAAAGCTTTAGTAATTTGATCCCTTGATTTTTAGATGTACCAAGACAGGGTTTGCATCAAAGAAGTGCCAGCAGGCCCTGCTGGGAAAGGGGAACATCTAGTGATCATCGAGCCAAGTTACATATCAGATCCAGACCTTGTTAAATACAATTCAGGTTTAAGAATTGTTTTCAACAAAAAGCAAAACCTCTACCAGCTTCAGGTAACAGTAAATGCATTCTGCTTTGAGTGTTTTAAATGTTCAATTTGTGCAGTGTTGTATTATACACTATGTCAGAAACTAAAACAAAGTCTATGTAAGTGACAATAAATTTTTTCTGTCCAGGTACTTCCATACACAGTGGAACATGGGTCGCTAACCAACAAGACAGCAGTCTTCCAAGCCATCTCAAAAATGCTGGGGGAGAATGGCTCTGTCCTTTGCCCTGGCATAGCACGTGCAATGTTAACACCTCAGGATTACCTAACAAACCAATCAACACCTGAAATAGCCGGTACACCTACCAATGAAAGCCCTACAAGGGCAATGAATGGAAGAAGACCAACTGTTCAGGCAAAGGACAACCATGAGACTGACGGAGCTGGTGACCGTTACTGGGGCAGGTGGAAAGTGTTTCATGGTGCAGATCGACATGACAGCACATCACCAGAATCAAACTTTGAAATGAGAAACAACACACCAGTCACACCAACAGACAGACTTTTGTTAACTCTCAACAAGGAGTTNTGGTGCAGATCGACATGACAGCACATCACCCGAATCAAACTTTGAAATGAGAAACAACACACCAGTCACACCAACAGACAGACTTTTGTTAACTCTCAACAAGGAGTTGTCGAAGCACAATCGACAGACTGTAACCTCCACAGGTGAGAGTGGAACAAACAGATGCCTTCTTTGGCATGTCCCTTCACCAGGAGGCAAAGGAAAAAGGGCACTGTGGCCTTCAGAGGCAAAGTGGTGTTCCAACTGCTTAAGAAGGATGTCAAAACAATAACACCAGTGACAAGTTTTTTTACATCTGCAATTTAAATTTTGTGCAAGGGTGTGTTTGTCGAAAACATGACCACTCATCTTGCGTACTGTGTTTTTCCCAATCCTTTGCAAGTGGCTAAACAAGCAAGTTAGAACAGCTGGAGAAGTGTGCAAAAACAACATATTAATAGATTGTCCACCAAGTGTAAACTGCCCCTAACTGGCATGGTCTTTATTCTGGTTTGTCACCCCCAA
This sequence comes from Phallusia fumigata, assembly GCA_008931825.1. Classification (NCBI taxonomy): domain Eukaryota; kingdom Metazoa; phylum Chordata; class Ascidiacea; order Phlebobranchia; family Ascidiidae; genus Phallusia; species Phallusia fumigata. Next base: position 12,883 of record QXVZ01000295.1, read on the forward strand.
CATGCAGAAAAATAGAATAGATAGTGCTATCTAATGAGCCAAGCTTCTAATAAACATGTATTTGAGAAGGCCCATATTCTGAAGATTTCAGTACCAAAAGTCTTGTAGGCTTACCATAATTTTGCAACCTGAAACCGGGACATTTTCAAACAAGAAAGGCGTTTTTTTAATTTTTCTTTCTAACATCCAACCACAACGACTAACTGAAAAAGTAGATCAACAATAATTGCACCGCAGTTTGTTATTAAAAGTTTTTATATCCAGGTAATCTCCTTTGAAGTCATTTGTTAACTTACATTTTCTTTTTGGCATGTAACATCTTTTCGCAGATTGATTTTTAGAGTTAAAGAACAACAAACCTAGCCAACCTCGTTGTCAAGTAAATTCAGTGACATTTAACTCACATTCGTACTGTGATGTAACAATATCAATCATGTCAAAGTGGAATGAAGTAAGAACAAAAACAATAATAATACGTTATTAATAAGGGTGTGTGGGTCGACTAACTATGCCAGGATATGATGACTGACCAAGCAAAAAAACCTGGGTGACTAGGCAAGACGCCGGGACAAGGTGTTTAAACCAGTGTTTCATACCGGAACGGAACGAGAAGAAATAACGTTATTCGGTCTGGGCAATTTATTTATTTCGGTATTTCGTTCCGGTACCGATATTTTTATTTCGTTCCGGTCTGACCGAAACAAAATTATAACGGTATTTCGGTCTGTGTTTCTTGTCAAATCTAATTAACTGCAGTGTAAACAAACTCTCAACCGAACAAAGTAAGCAAGTTGCAACACGAAAAGGTTGTTGTTTGGTGGTTATTACGTCACACAACATTTAACATTATCGGAGCATTTGGGATAAAATAAACACAAGGATAATGTTAGGTATCAAACACGAAATTTCCGGAACTAAAAATAGCGGTATTTCGTTCCGTTCCGGTATTTTGATTTTTTTAATTTCGTTATTTCGTTCCGGTAATTGGACCAAAATTTATTTATTTCGTTCTGGTATTTCGTTCCGTTCACGTATGAAACACTGGTTTAAACTGGGACGGTCCTGGCTAAAACGGCACATATGATAAGCCTATCCCTAGGCATCATTTATCAAACAACGGTATGACAAACCTGTAAGGATCAGTTCTGTGGGCTCTGCGCTCCCTTTCCTGTCTTCCAAGTGGAACTCGCTTCCACAGCATGCTCCAGTCCCATGCACCTCGAGCGAAACCGTCATGGTCTCCTCCTGCTTGAGGTCGAAATGTGTAATCCTGTCCATTGATGACATCAATCAATGGAACAGTTGTTACCATTCTGTGAAAATTTGAATAAATTTGGCTGACACTTTCTTGGCCAAAACAGGGGAACAGACTCACGTTAGACAGAAAAAAGACAAAAAAAACAAGATGTGTCCCCTTGTGAAAGGGGACCCATAACTATTTACAGCAGCCAATTAAACTGGAAATAGTTGCAGTCAAACAAAAACTTAATCTACTGTTGTCAAAAATATGTTAAACCAGCTGTGTGCCAAGTTTAAATACAGGAATCAACAACATACCACTTGCCCACTTCCCGGCATGTGTTATAACTTTACAACACAAAAAGAACACACACTGTTTAATCAACACAAAAAAGGAAACAAAAGAGTTTGGGAGTAACAAGCCTCAAGTTTATTGTAATACATAAACAGAAAAAGCATGATAACTTGCCTGTTTTTTACTATTGGCATAACCAGGGGTGGCATCCAGTTGTAACCGACTTCACAGTGAGCATCAAGATACACCAGAATTCTTCCCGGGGCAGCTTTAGATTTTTGGGCTCCAATACTTCTGGCACGAATTAAACCTTCGCGCCTCTCATTACGGTATAGTTTAACCAGGCCATTGAAGCGCTGTATGTAGTCATCCATTGGTTGACCCAAATGCTCTGATAAATAAAGAACTTATGTTAGATATAGAGTATGAATTTAGTATCACTAATTTCGACCAAAAGCCAAAGGATTATATCTTATTCACTTGACATTAATTGTTTTCATTCATGTTCAAAGTGCAGACTTTTTGCTTTCACAATTACAATTTTGCAGACAGTGAAACAGAGTTATTTAAGTGCCCTTTTTAAAATAATTAACTAACAAATGTGGTTTTCTACAAATTGTTTAGTTGACAAAGAGTTAAATTTAAATTTTGCTTGTCAAAGAAGGAGTAGTCCATTGGAAATTTTAAAAGTCAATCTGCTGAATATGGTTGAGAACCACTGCTCTAAACTGATGATTATAATAAGGTGATAACTTGACAAAGCCAAACAAAGGGCATAAATAATTGCAGTACACATTTGTTGCCATGCGTTCATACTTACTTATTTAACAGAGTTTAAAAATGCCACGAAAAATATAAAATACTTGAGACTTGCCTTTGCTACTGTGATCATCAATCATGACTATTTCAGCAAGAAGGTGTTTCGGTGTGAGATTTATTACGGAATGCACAGTTCTCATTAAAGTTGACCACCCCTCATTATGGAAAACAATAATTACAGCTATTTGTGGCAGTTCTTCAGGATAATCCCAGTGACGACACCTGTAAAGAAATGCTTTGTAACAGATAATGTTTAGGAAATTATTTGCCATTTCCTAACTAAACACTTCCACACATGTAGTATCACTGCAATTAGGGGTGTTTATTCTAAAATATTAGATCCTGAAAATCAGGCATAGCCGTCGATTCCCATGGTGGAAGCCACCCCACTGCAAATTCATTTTCGTCACATAAACAACGAAAGAGGAAATCTAATTATGTGTGCCTATTGTGCTATATTCACCGATAATATTAGCGCAACAGAAAGTAAAATGTCACTACAAACTAACAGGCGCTTGCGCAATTTGATCATTTTGACAACCCCACATGAAAAAAATTTCTAAAAAATCAATGCCTATGAAAACAGGGTAATAAAAACTGATGCTACTCTATGCACAATGACATCCAAAAAATGAGCTCATACAGATGCTGCAGCAATGATACCATTTGTTTCTTATCCAGCTAATACTCAGGTGCAGAGTCAATGTGATAGCAAAAAAACAGTAGTACAAAGCTAACAGATTAATACTACTTGGTTGGATTTTTTGCACCATCAGCAACAAACAGATGGGATGTTAATCATGTAACTTGTTTATCGGGATACTTCATAAAGCTAAAAAACAAACTTTTATTGTTGTTATGTCATTTACAATTCTCTCTGTCATTGTGCCAAAAATAACAAAGGATTTGTTCTCTTGGATTAGAAACAACTATTCTAGAATACCTAGTTACACTTGAATGTCTAACTATAAGAAAGTAACTACCATATGGTAAAGTTTTTTTCCAATGTAAGATGCAAAAGCAACAAAAAACTTACTCTTCATTCCTTAAATCTTTAGGGAGGCGATTTAGTGAAATTTTATCACTGTTGACCATATTAAAACCGAATTCTTTTATAACAGCATCAACAGCCTCCTTTTCAGAGGGTAAAGCAGAAACAGCAACCCCATATTCTCCAGGGCCAGTTTGCTTGGGAATGTTTATGTCTTCATAATTTCCAAGTCTTTTCCATGTCAGCATTGGGTACATTGAATAATCAGGTTTTGGCTTATCCATTGCTAGACCTGGTGCTCCTGGTTCTTGTGGATCAAGTGGAAGCCCATGGATCTCATTTTTGCTCCCATCATTAAGATTCACCTCAACACCATCAACATGGGGAAACTTTGCCATAAGTGAGTCATCCGCAGGTTTTGGTCTGTGGGGCAGGGCCGGTGCAATGTTACGCTGTACTTCCACATTCTTTAATAAAAACAAAACACACAAGGTAAATATCAAAACATCAAATACATGTAACATCAGTAACATGCAATACAGAGAGTGGCTTGATTAAAAACATGTTCAAAATGATAATTTGACACAGAAATAGACTGCAGCCCGTTTTTTAAAAGGTTTATAAAGAAAACTCATAAGCATACTGTGTTTTTCCATGACTACCTGTTTTGTTTTTAAATTCTGCCAAACTTCGTATCCAACAAACAGCAAGAACACAGTCAAAACGGTTTTGAGGATGAAGCCTGCCTTGATTCTCATAGTATGAGTATGAAGATGTAACGTTGCACAGAATTAAATTGCATCTGTTTAAAAAATTAAAATCCTAAATCAATCTTGTAAAAAACACGTAAGATTAGAGTAAACTCGGTTTGTTGACGGAAGCAAACATAAGACACACACTTCATGAATCATGAGTTTCTACGTGGCAATTCAACTTGCAAACATTTTTAATTCCTTGGATTTCAAACTTAAGTCGACGTAACCCAGTTATCAATAAAATATATATCATTCTGAAAAAAAATCTTTTAATAACGGTAAATTTAATTTTAAATAAATCTAACCAAAAGGTAACAACATCAATCAGTGTATTGATAAAGCGGGTTAGATTAGGGGAATTACCGGGATGATATTAGCATAGAAATCACTTTGTGGTGATTTATTTATTTATTATCGCCACGTGCTTCTGGAATTAAAGTGTATCTTACGGTTAAGAATTGTGCCAGGGAAACTCTTATGTTGTCCTGAACATACCAAGAACTCTATGTTTGATGTAATCAAGTGCAACAAGAGAAAAATATAAAAAAAGGTTGTATTTCTCTTGGTTGGGATCAACCACAACGACACTACAGTACGAGTCCACATACAACCTGTACTTAACCGTCGCTGCTTGGCCATGGATGAAAAACAGAACACGAGTGAAAATGTTATAAATGCTAATGAAGTAGCGAAGCAGTCTCTTGCATCTGTGCTGCAGTTTGTTCGCTCAACCCATGGCTTTCCTGGAGCTGGTGATGATTTTGAGTTTTACAGCAGCTTCACAGGATTTCGGGATTTTGTTGCAGACCAAAAGAACAGAATGCTCCATGGCATATCACAGCTTTTATCCAATCAAGGTTTAAAGGTATGAAACAACACTGTTATTGCAAATGACTAATTTTTCTATTTTACGAGTCTGTCTTAGTTGCTATTTCATGGTATCGGACTGTATTTAAATTTGATGGTATTCCAGATTTAAAACCACTCCTCCAGGGCAGGAATTCTCAAACTATGGGTCACAACCTCATTCTGGGCTTACAGATGTATTTGGATCACAAAAAAATTAGCTCAAAATACTATGATTTAAAATGTAGAGTGAGCCCATTAAGAAAATAAAGCATATTCTTTTTTGTTTATTAAGGATTTCACTCTGTGCATCAGGTGTATTTGCCACAGATTAACAATGCCAGCTACAAAAACATGTGCAAGTGTGGATTACTAAATTTTATTTCATTCGATTCAAATACTTTCTTTTGATACTGCGGTCCCAATAGTTTTTTGTAGTTTACAGCTTGTTTCTTTGCTTTCAGAAAAACTTTAGTACCAGCACCTCTGACATAGACGAATATACTGATTGCCTAATTGAATGCAATGATGGTTTGCTGGAAAGAGTTTCAGTCCTAATCGATGAATGCAGTGGAGTTAGAAAGGCCAAAGACACAAGTGAAAATAGTCCTGAGAATTTGTAAGTGAATTAAATTTTGTAAAATGTGGTAGTATAGGAGCCCCCTCAGCTGGCTCCACCAACGTCCCCCCCCCAGTCGAACTTCTCACAATGCGCCAAAACTCACTCTCTTGTTAGTCCCCGTCACATAACGCCTTGTAATGACGGTGTAGCTGCAGCGCGTTCCACCTTGATCCACCAATTGTGCCTTCCATTTTTTTCGCGCCCTATAACGTTGCGCAGCTATTTCCGGCTTGGTGATTGTTTTAGTGAAACTGGGTCGCTATTATTCCTTTCACCGAGCGAAATAAACTCAACTCAAATTTGAGCAATTGTATAAAACCTAAACATGCTCATTCCTTCTGCATGGTAAAGGTATGTTAAATCATGCAGGTTGAACACAATCTACTCTTAACAACGAGAATGATTTTTAAGAATAAGCATTTGAATAACAACGAGAATGTTTTAAGAATAACAGTTAAAACAGTTTTAGATATCTCATTTTTAAATTACCTTAACAGCCATAGCAAACAACCAGAAAATTTTATTTGCTTCAGATCAAAGTCTGCACCAATTGAGGAGCCAAAAACAGTCATCTCATCATGGAACAAAGTAAATAAACAAGGAAAATCAAAAACATTTAGGTTTGTGCAAATTAAATAAAAAATGTGAATGTATATTTTATAAACAAAAAGTATGAGCTCCGATGATACCATCTGTATGTATGTTTTAATTCAGGTTGATGCAAGCCCATAACATCATTCGACCTCAACTCAAGTTCCGTGAAGTTATTGACAACACAAACTCTCCCTTTGTTCCAAAACTTACAACAAAACCTAATGCATTAAGGCCCCTGGATCAAAACTTGTTAAAAACCAATACAAAAGGTAACAAAAAAGTCCACCCTTTCTTTTGGTGTTGGTTTTATGGTAAATAATAAGAATGCTTAAGGTGTAATTTTACATCTTGTGTAGTTGTAAAATGTGCTCATTGTATGTGACTTAAAATGCTCAACAAAAATAAAGTGGTTGGTGCAACCATGGCCAAGTTTGTGTTCAAATCCTATGCCAAGCAAATTATCCAGTTCTTTCTTTATTAAACAGTGGATCAAGAGCAAGGTAGCTCGTTGACGATTGACGGTTTGATCAAACAGGCTAGAGAAGCACAAACAGAAGATCTATTAATTAATGAACATCCTTACAAATATGAATTGGAACACTGGGAGCCAAGAGATGAGCAACTTGGTAAAGTGAACCCACTAAAGTAAGACATATTGGGAATAAACAAGTAATGGTGGTGATATAACATTTAAATTAAACAATATAAACTAACAGATATAAGGACTTGCGTGCGGATGCACATGTGATGGTTACCACTGTTGAACAATTACAAAAACTCCTTGATGATTTAAAATGTGTTGAAGAGTTTGCAGTTGATTTGGAACACCACTCATACAGAACCTTCCAGGGAATAACATGCCTAATGCAGGTATTTTGTGTTTAAATATGTTCACTACATTAAACGCTTTAACAACAACAAAACATTTACAAATTTCTTGAAAGATATCAACTCGTACAAAAGACTACATTGTGGACACATTACTATTGAGATCTGATCTTCATATTCTTAATGAGGTTTTTACTCAACCTGCAATAGTAAAAGTATTTCACGGTGCAGATTCAGATGTGATGTGGCTGCAAAGGGACTTTGGAATTTACATTGTTAATCTCTTTGATACTGGTAAATGCTGTTGCAGCTGTAAATTTTTATTAGGAGACTTGAAGCACACCACAATGGTGTTTTTATCAATACAGGTATTGCCTCCCATTCCTTACAGTTACCACGCCATTCACTTGATTTTCTGCTACATTACTACTGCAATTTAAACATTGACAAAAAGTTTCAACTGGCTGATTGGCGAATTAGACCTTTACCTGAGGAAATGGTGGCATATGCTAAGGTAATTGCTAAAGATAAGAGATAGTTAGAAGTTGTTTTTTATCATTATGCTGACTTACATTACAGGGCGACACACACTATCTGCTTTATGTGTACGATCTAATGAGAAACGAACTAGTTGAGCGGGCCAACGGCAACTCTCACCTCTTGCGTCATGTGCTAAACAGCAGTCGTGACTTGTGTCTAATGCGTTATGAGAAGCCTTTGATCACCCCAACGTCACATTTACTTTTGCTTGAAAGGCGAAACCGGCGTGGTAAGGGAAAAGCCCTAAACACGCAGCAAATGGAAGCTCTGCGTCTTATGTATAACTGGCGTGACTCTATGGCGAGGCAGGAAGACGAAAGTACTGGGTATGTTCTGCCAAATCACATGCTGCTACAGATAGCTGAAATCTTGCCACGTGAAGCACAGGGCGTACTTGCATGTTGTAATCCCATTCCACCCCTACTTAGGCAGCATGTTTTGGTGGTTCATCGCCTTGTCATGGATGCAAGAGCGAAACCTAATACAAAACCAGGCACTGCCATAAAGGAGTCGACCAACAGCACCACAGAAACAAGGGTACCAGTGCCTGCTAAATCCGAGGACACCTATGAAGATTTTCTCCGTTGTCCGCACGACTGGTCACGTGGCAGCCCGGCCCAGCTTTCCTTTCGTCAGTCGTCGGAGACAAAAATCAGATCCATGCCAAGTTCAAGTCTGTTTGGACCTGATGGAAATGAATCAACGCCAAAAATGGCAAAGTATGCTTTAATACCGACAAGGCTGGATACCAAGACTGTTGTGCAAAAGTTAAATGCAATTCGGCAAGCAACATGGAATCCCTTTCAACTGTTCATGCCTGGTGGTTTCACTGGATCACCTAAAAGAAGTATCTCAGAGAGTGCGCTTCCTGACGGAAAAGACGTCACTCCCACATTGCGGCACATGCTTTCAGGAGACTTTATTTGGAAAATGAAACGAGTGGAGCAAGATCCAAAAAAGGAAGTTGAAGTTGATAATGACACACCTGAGACGTTTGGCACAGTTATTACTGTCCCCGATGAAGCCCGTCGAGATACACAGGAACAAGCACAAGTGCTTCGACACATTATGAAACCAAAAAAGCATGCAGGAAATGGGGCATGTGCAAAACACCAGCACTCGTTTAGTGCACCTGCAGTCACGTTTGAACCACCACAGCCAAACGTACATAATCCAAGTCCAGGAGCAAAGCGGGGTTTCAAGAGAAACAGGCCCGGTGGACGTGGTAACTTTGTTCCCCACAAGTTTTCCAATGATGACTTTTCACGATTTCAAAAAAGGGGTTCAATGAAAAAGAAGAAATATCATCATTGACAGTGGTCAATTGTTTCCATGCCATTAATCTCAAAGTTTTTGCATCCAAGAAGGTGGATGTTGGTTTGGGGAGTTTTTACTATCAGGTTTTTAGATGTTAGGAGTTCCCAGATGTCCTGATTGTTGAAGGTTTTGGTTTGGTAAAGAATACGGGCAAACACTTTTGCTAGGTTTCATTTTTTACAATGGCAGTTTACGTAACCTAAACTAATACAAATTTTAGAACAAACTTCTTCCATTTGTACTAAAATATTAGCGCATGGGAAAGCTTAATATCTTCATGTTATTTGCCAATTAATAGTGATGGACAAGAACCATCTAGCTTGTTCTGTACCGGTTTATTTTTAAACAAAAAAGGGAAGTTCTCAGTAATTACATTGTGTTTGGGTTTATTTTACTGTAAACAGATATGACAAAATTATGCCAATTCTCATCTAACCTAAAGAGCAAAAAATTATTCTGCCACAAACAATGATATGAATTTTTATTAAAACACTCATTATTGTACTATATACAACATTAGCATATATTATCTATGTAATTACTGCCACTAAAATCTTGCAATATACATGTATAAAGTATAGTGAAGAAAAATAAAGTTTAACACTAAACATCATTTTTTAACCACTCTTCTTAAAAGGGTTTTATTAGTTTGCATGTATAATGATGACATCTTCCAAGCTATAACCTATGTAAACAGAAAAAAAAAGGATAACACGTATCCGGTTGGGTGACAAGTATAAAAAACTATATTTCACAACAAATAGTTTTGTGGGTGCACATTAAATTAATCTGGTACAAACTGGGTTAGGAACATATATACGGTATTGTCATGTAAATATACAAAGGTAATAAAAAGTAACACAGTGATTAGTAAGGTTACAAAATTAAACCTGAATCAGAAACTTTGCATGGGCATATCAAACCTTTCTAAATAATCCTATTTTAAAATGCGAAAATGTTTCATTTAAACTTTGTTTTTTAACACAACCTAAATGCCACTTTCAAGGAATCGCATTGTAAAAATATATGTTTTGTATTTAGTAGGTTTTTGCATTGTAATAGGTAGCATTGTATTCAGTAACAAACTCACTTGAGGAAATTGTTTTCAGAACCTGATAATATCCTGTCACAATGAAATTAAGTGAGCATAAAGCTAATCTAACATTATTTATTTGAGGTAAAATCGTGTTTATTTATGCAAAGGAAAACTGGTAGTTGCTCATATATTTAGTTACGTTATAAATACTACTTAATCTACGTATAGGTAAAAGCAGGCTGGCTCCAGTCATAATAGTTGTACTGTGGAGCGAACGACACTTCCTGTGGGTTGTCATCACTTTTGGGGATCGTAACTGTTTGTGCTGAAGCATAAGTTGGTGGAGGAACTGCAAACAACATCACTTAGTTCATAGTGCTAACGTGAATTAATTTGCAAAAGCTGAACAGCACATAGTTTTTGCAAGACAAAAAACAGATGAAAAGCATTTACTTGAGTATTGTGCAGGAGCAATGCCAGGCGGTGGTTGCTCCGTTGATGTTTGCGCTCCATGGTCAATGGGTATAGTTCCCACTTCCAACGGTGCACGGACTCTTAGATTGAAATGACACAAAGGTGTCTTACAGTCCAACTGTCAAAAAACAAGGCATTTTTGCCAAGCGTACATATTAAAACCAACAAATGAAACAAAACTTGTTTTTTATTCTCTTTAAAGACTCGAAGGTATATCTGGGTAGTGTTAATCAGGCATCTAAACTATGATCTCTGACCAAATTGGTGTGTGATTCATTTTAACTGCTCTGTAGCAAAATATTGATACAGTGATTATGTTAACATGTACATTTTGAACCTGATTGTGCAAACATTTCTATTTTACCACTGGACAAATGTTGCAAGGCAGTTTACTTAATCAGGGAAATTTAAATTTAAGTGTGGCACTAAGGTAAACGTACCAATTTGAGCATGACTCATTAACCATTATTGAATGAATAAGTTTATTCATATCTCACACACCTCACTTCGTTACGGAGGCTCAAGAAGTACCTAGAGAAGTGGCAGTCTCCATATTTTCATACCACTTAACACTACCACCACAAAATGATGTTTTCAACATACACCATTTCCTTTACTACATTGGATATTAATGCAATACCTACACTACATTGGGTTCCTAATCCCCTTGGTATTTTATAATATGATTGTTTCTGCTAGCATAAACATATGGGTCCCCACAAACATGCAATTTCTGTGACGTTTTTAGGGCATGATCGGTTTAGAAATCAGTTGTAAAAATTAAAAACAAAAAGTAAAGATTTCTGATTATATCTAAATCATGTCAATCTCAATAGCATGATTTTAACCCCACAGTCACACTAACCAATAGTTTGGCCAGCATTGACAGTTGATCGAGCCCAGTTTTTTCACATTCACATTTATTGTGTTTAGGCAAGGGATGCACAACACCAATGTGGCATGAGTGAATTTGGGTTCTTCATTGGTGAAAATAAGTCATAGCGAAACAATTGTACTAAAACCATCCACTGTACATGCAAAATGCTCCACTACATTCAGTATCAATTCCATTGCTATAGCCAAAATATTCTTGTATTCTTCACAAGAAGCAATCTATTGTGCCCTTTCATTGTTTAAAACAAATGTTTAGTCTTTTGCCAGTATCAGACTTACAACCCAATACAACTGGTTGCGAACAGGCATTCTTTACAAGGAAATGTATAAGCATCATAGACTTGTTTACAGATTAGCATTTAGATGCAAGAGTGCATTTTATCATTTCTCCTTTAAATCTAAATTTACATTGCAGTGAGTAAATAGGTCTACAACAGGTTTAACACTTCACATGCAGATTGGTTTGTTGCTAGAAAAAAACCATAGTTATATGTCA
>QXVZ01000299.1:0-25061 GCA_008931825.1 Phallusia fumigata
TGGACAGTTTGTATAACATTGTCATTGTGATACAATCTTATTGTTTTACCCCATAGACTGAGCAGTTACCCCACCGACCCCGTAAAATGGGTGAAGTTGTTAAACATTCATTGAATTGACTGATTTTCGGACAGTTTGTATAACATGTCATTGTGGTGCTATAATTTATATGTTTTACCCCATAGCCTCAGCAGTTACCCCACTAGCCCCCTAAAATGGGTCAAGTTGTTAAACATTCTCTGAATTGCATGAAAATTGAACAGTTTGTATAACATATCATTGAGGTGCAGTAATTGATGTGTTTCATGCTAGAGCTTCACCAGATACCACACTAACCCCCTTAAATGGGTCAAATTAATATAAGATGTCTGAATTAGATGAAATATGGAAAGTTTATATAACATGCCATTGCGGTGAATTTGTTTCTGTGTTTGCCCTGTAACCCTGGCAGTTAACTAGCCTTTTAAAGTTTGTAGGTTGGGTCATAGTTACTTATATTATTAATTCTGTGATTCATTTTCTGTTTGCGAACAATTAAAGAAAAAATATCTGCTTCTGTTCTGTACATACATTATAGTGTGTGTGTGGGGACCCATGGGTTTTTGCCTGCAGAAACAAAATCCTGTTTTAAAAAGCTTAAGTAACTTTGGGACCCAATGTGAAATGACATGGTGAATATATATGCATTTTCAAATAAGGTAATAGTGTATATGGAATGGCAATATGGTGAAAGCCACCCTTCTAGTTTGTTGTTTAAAGTTTCCGTTTGATTCACCTGGCATTTGCCTACTTGCCCTTATCTGTTTAATTACTTCTTAACCATACATTAAAATGTATTGGTTATTTTGTCATTGCTGATAGTTGTTTTTTATGTTTTAAATGGCAAACAATACAAACACACAAAGCATCTTTTTCTGCTTATAAATGTATTGACATTATTAATGTTACTACAAAAAGGTTAATTGTATGCTTGTATGCGACAACAGTAATAAGTTTTTCTGCAGATATGATATCAGTGTTTGCATCCATCAATCTCACTGAACGAACATTTGCTGCTGATGCCAACAATAACCAAACATTAAAATTGGAAGTGGAAGAGGAACTACTTAATGCTTATCAAACACAGTCTGAAAGGGTGGTCAATGTAACTGTTATTGCTTTTGTGGTTGGAACCTTTCAATGTCACCATGAGCTGATAGTTTCTGACCAAACTGTACCACCAAATACAGCAGGCCTCAACTTAACAACAGTTGATTCCACACTGTATTCCAACTCAATTGTAAGATATAGGGGTAGGTACTATTTGCTGATTTTTCAGTTTATTTTACTGTTATGTAACTTTAATTTTATTTTTAGTTTCTAATGGCCCAGATGATGGATATTTTATCACGGGTGATGCAACATCAAAAATGATTGCCTATGTTGATGCGGGTTGCTCTGGTAATGGCTTGGAAAGTATGCAACTTTATACTAGAGATGGACTTGTTGGATCAGGATCAATAGTTGATGCAACAGATGCAGACAGTGGAGTCAGCCCTGCAGGATCAACTAGAAATTTGGTATTGAATGCGACCTGCATTGGAGGTATTGTTTTCACTTCATGTAATTACCAACCATGCAGATAGTTTGTTTAGCACAAAAAAGGCATTAATAAAAATATTTGTAATCCTTAGCACAATAACATGTCTGTTTGTGTAAACATTTCTTGTTTATTTTTCAGTGTGTACATTGGAAACATTTCGCTTTTCACCAAACCCTGACACGATATATGCGTTCCGCCAAAACTATTTATTTGAGGGTTGTCTTGATGGAACAAATCCAAATTTCTATGATCGCTTCTTTTCTGCAAATTTTGGGGATTCTGCAGATAAATACACAATTTTGTTTACCACGAGTATGTATATGTATCTTAAACTTGTGTGTTACATAACATTTGTAAGAGTACATGGTATTATTATGCAATTTTACTTACTAACATCAAAAGGACAAAATACTTTTGTAGAATCTATGTTTGCTTTCTGTACATATTCTTGTTCATTTTTTGCTATTTTCAAACACCAGAAAGACTTACGAAAAAAACCCTCTAAACTCACTCACTTATGTGACTCCTTATTCCATGATGTAATGTAACTCTTATAAATTTGTTTAGATCTGCCATTAATGTTGGTTAATATGAAACAACAGTATTTTATCCACAACAGTGTTTAAATGTGAGCAATTTGTATGCCAGTGGCATTTACAGATAAAATAATGCTAAAATAGTGCCGCTTGTTTCCTGATTCTGAAAAGGGCAGTTGCATGTTTGTGAAAAGCAACATTAAAAAAGGAGCATCAAAAAGAAGAAATTCAAAGTAGAATAACTGGCTATTCTAGAATAGTTGTTTCGAATCTAGAGTATCGAAGTCGTATATTAGTTTTGGCAGTACGTTGCACAAAATTGCAAGCAACAAAACGGCAATAAAAGACATTTATTTAATTTTAAAAGTACCCGATGCCTCTATTACATCTGCTTTAACCCGAAGGTGATGTCCCTTTAAAGTTTAAACTCTAAACAATGTCAGATGTGCGGTCACATTCATATACATGTAAAGGTTGTAGGGGTGTTTGTTAGTGAAAGGCCCAAGCCAGTGAGGCAAACAGACAACTAAAACGAGTTGCACGATCAATGACGCATCAAAATTTTTGCTGATGCTGCAGAACATTCAACCTCGTTGTGATACTCCTGTTACTTGTTGTGCCTTAGTACACGTTGAACGCATCAGCCAAAAGGGAAAATTGTATGGTGCTGTCTCGTCTGTGAATATCATTTGCATTACCATAAAGTGCAGACGTACTGCGCACACTTATACACGCTGTTTTGGATGTAAATATTATTGGTCCCAATTACCCGATATAATTGGCAAATGTGGATTTGAATCTGCCTGGATTTGAATCCTTATTTTGATATTTTACTTTGACCATCTCCAATCCCTATTTAGCGAATTCAGCAAATACTCAGATACCTTATTGGTAATGGAAGTGGTTTGGGTTGTGCTTCTATGGTTGCAAAAGGTTTTAACAATTGGACTTTTTAAAGTAAAGATTTTTTCTTTTTGATGATTTGTTACTTACAATTAAGTATGTCATGTATGTTGTAGATAACATAAGATTACGATTCAAAACAACATTCTAGAAAGCCCCCTATTGTGTATTGCAATTCTTACACTCGGCACTATTTATTAACTATGTAGCCATAGCCTGTTTAGCTCTGATCAACTATTTGCGACATTTTGTGATATACTTCTGGTAACACTTTTTTCTGCTTTATTAAGATTTCACTTTGCTTGACTATCCCAGTTTTGTCACTGCATTAGCTGTTGTACCCCTTTAATTTATTTCACTAAGCAAAATAAATTTAGTTTAATCTTTCCCACTTAAATACAAGAATCTAAGGCAATCAAGTTTGAAGTCCTTTAGTGTATTATTTTTACCATAAATAAACTATAACAACACTGTTGTATAGATCCTTCTGCTATTCAAAGCAGTTCATTTACACCAACTTCATTTATCAATGGCACTGGACTAACAATCACCTTTCCTCGCTCTGTCCTCACACGTGGAATTGCTATTAATGTCAGCCTAAATGGCATGACAGAAACACTGAATGAAAATGAACTGGACAGCTCCAGTCAATATCAGGTAACTGTTGTGATCAACCATACTTTACCCTCATGTTGCTGAAGAATGCTGTGGGTGTTTCCTACACACTATTAAATGTTTTATTTGTTTGTCTATCTATTTATGTTTAATAAGTTAATGATGGGTCTGCTTCCTGAAGGGGCTGTAAATTGTTTTCACTTTTTTTTCTTTCCCTGCACCTTATCCATGCCCTTTTGGCATGAAATGTTTGATGGATGTGGATGAAACTTTAACAGCTGGTAGACATGGTCATGGAATGGTTGTGTGTCATCCATTTCATTTAACCCCATAGCCCCAAAAGGTTACCCCACTACCACCCAAAAAAGGTTAAATTTTCCTTGCACATTGTACATGAACTTTAACCATGGATTTTCTTAGATGAAACTGATAGGTAGATATGATTATGGTGGTGTGCCATTGGTTTTATTTAACCCTACAGATCCAAACCAAACATTTTAATATTGTATGTGAAATGGCAATATGTTGAAAGCCTCCCTTCTAGATATCTTTCTTTTCCCTGAAGGGGAAACATTCTGTCTTCCCTTTGTTTTCTTTACTTTTTTCTCCCCCTGTAGCTTATCCATGTACTTTTGGCATGGATTGTTTGACAGATTTGGAAAGAAACTTTTATAGGTGATAGAAATGATTATGGCGGTGTTTCATCCATTTCGATTGACCCCCCTAAAATGTGTAAAATTTATAAACAAAATCAGAATTGGTTGAAATTTGATTTGCACAGTTTGCCCTTGTAGTGTATTGATTTTTTGTTTGACACTATACCCCTGGCAGTATTACCCCACTAGGCCCCTAAAATATGTCAAGTTATTAAACAATGTTTGAATCGAATGGAATTTTAAAAGTGGTGTGTCATTTCATTTTCTTCATTATTGTTATGATCACCAACTCTTTTATTAATAAAACAGAGTGAAATTTCCAAAAAATATCTGCTACAATTTTAAAATGTATCTAGAAAAATGCATAATCTATAGCTTTAAATGTGAGGACCCATGCATTTCTGTAAAAAGAACAAGCCAGAAAAACATTTTGTAAATAAAGGACCCAATAATATAGTGATCATTTTTAAATTGAGTGGTAGTATATGTGTGTATTTTACAACTACTTGACTGCTAATTTGCGTTTACTAGTTGGATTGATGTGTGGCGAATCATATTGTTGTTAGTCATTTGAAGAATTTTTACACCAACAGTTGTATTTGCTAAACAACCACAGACATAAAACATTGTTTTACAGGTGGTGTTTCACAATTTGTCCATTGATCAATCCTATCTGGTCACTGTCAGTGGAAATGTTCGTGCAGCAAATGGTGACATACTGACTACTGAACAAACTACCTTTACTGCCACAACCAGTAGGTTAAAGCATTTGTAAATTGCTGTCTACCATGTGGCAAGCAGTTAAATGCATTTTGAGGGTTTTAGTTTAGTTCACCCATTTTGCACCCAGTTTAGGGATTGTTTTATTTACAGACCCTTAAGGTCAGAAATGTCTGACAAAGTCAGTAGAAATTTAAATTGATCATATATATAATGTGCCTTTTAGGATATATTAGACCATGCCCTTATTACCACAATTGTATATGTCTGTGACCCATGCAATTATGCTTGCTGAAAATCTTTCATAACTCATTGCCTCCATTAAAATATGCATGTAACTGATTGGTAATAATGGTTGTGCACGATTTACGAATGAAACTTTCAAACAAAAATTAGTGGCAAGGGCAGAAAATGAGTATTAAAATACTAAGGTGTAGTAGGAGAATTATGTTAGTAAAAATTACACGTAACATAAAATTAAGAGGCTTCTGGTTAATGCACTGGTGCTGTGAAATGACTGTGTAAGTGTTNTGGAAAGAAACTTTTATAGGTGATAGAAATGATCATGGCGGTGTTTCATGCATTTCGATTGACCCCCCTAAAATGTGTAAAATTTATAAACAAAATCAGAATTGGTTGAAATTTGATTGGCACAGTTTGCCCTTGTAGTGTATTGATTTTTTGTTTGACACTATACCCCTGGCAGTATTACCCCACTAGGCCCCCTAAAATATGTCAAGTTATTAAACAATGTTTGAATCGAATGGAATTTTAAAAGTGGTGTGTCATTTTATTTTCTTCATTATTGTTATGATCACCAACTGTTTTATTGATAAAACAGAGTGTTTGAAATTTCCAAAAGATATCTGCTACAATTTTGAAATGTATCTAGAAAAATGCATAATGTATAGCTTTGTATGTGAGGACCCATGCATTTCTGCAAACAGGAACAAGCCGGCAAAAGATTTTGTAAATATAGGACCCAAAAATATACTGAACATTTATCATTTTTAAATTGAGTGGTAGTATATTTATGTATTTTTCAACTACTTGACTGCTAATTTGTGTTTACTAGTTGGATTGATGTGTAATGAATCATATTTTTGTTAGTCATTTGAAGAATTTTACACCAACAGTTGTATTTGCTAAACAACCACAAACATAAAACCTTGTTTTGCAGGTGGTCTTTAACAGTTTGTCCATTGATCAATCCTATCCAGTCACATTGAGTGGAAACGTTCGTGCAGCAAATGGTGACATACTGACTACTGAACCAACTACCTTCACTGCCCCAACCAGTAGGTTAAAGCATTTGTAAATTGCTGTCTAGCATGTGGCAAGCAGTTAAATGCATTTTGAGGGTTTTAGTTTAGTTCACCCATTTTGCACCCAGTTTAGGGATTGTTTTATTTACAGACCCTTAAGGTCAGAAATGTCTGACAAAGTCAGTAGAAATTTAAATTGATCATATATATAATGTGCCTTTTAGGATATATTAGACCATGCCCTTATTACCACAATTGTATATGTCTGTGACCCATGCAATTATGCTTGCTGAAAATCTTTTATAACTCATTGCCTCCATTAAAATATGCATGTAACTGATTGGTAATAATGGTTGTGCACGATTTACGAATGAAACTTTCATACAAATATTAGTGGCAAAGGCAGAAAATGAGTCTTAAAATACTATGGTGTAGTAGGAAATTTATGTAAGTAAAAATTACATGTAACATAAAATTAAGAGGCTTCTGGTTCATGCACTAGTGACATGACATGACTGTGTAATTGTTGCACTGAATGACTATAAAAAAATGTAAACCAATTACAAACAAACATTACAGATCTAAANTGAACACTGTTGGTAGTTTTCAATGTGTATGCATGTCTGGATTTATTGGCGATGGTTTTCTTTGCGTAGGTATATCTGACTGCTTTTAAGATTTCCTTTATGAAGTTGTAATAATTTGAAGAATTTCTTTTCAGCCCCTCCCACTTTGATGATTACCTCCGTTACTCACACTTCGGTAGTTGTTACATTTGTGATTCGCGATACAAGGTTTCCCCATACAGTAAGCGTAAGATTTATACTTGTTTGTTTATTTCTAATCATGTATTTGCAAAATGGTTTGTTTCATGCATCTAGACTGCATTTGCCCTGGCCCGTTTGTAGTTTGTTTTTTGAATGTAACTTATAAATCATGGGGCACACTAATAAACCTATGTTCAACGTTTCTTGCGTATACATCAATAGCAGATTTGGGCATACAACCAACAGCCTGTCAAAATCAATTAACTACAGCACTTTGTTCCAGTTGATAGTGACAAACACTGTAAATGAAGTTGTGAGAATGATTACCAATATCACTACCGATTCCGTGGAAATAACTGATTTGGAAGGGGCCACAAACTATGAATTTGTTGCTGAGCCTGAAGTTACAACTATGACAATAATGAGTGCACCAGTATCCCAAACAACAAGTAAACTTTTTTTTTAAATTTTGTTCCTGTGATTTTGGTTTTAATTTTGTTACTATTACTTTTGAATTAGATATTAATTAGTAGGTTACAACCATACATATGTGAACCTAGAAGGGTAATTTTTTCTGGCAGTTGTGTTTTTTGTTTCTGTATATTTGCAAATATTATTTGGCCTTTAACCAACAAACCTGGCTTTCTTTATGTTTGACGCAAAAAATGTTTTGGGAAATGTGATATTTTGCTGATTCGAAAGTGTTGTCTGAATATCTTTGCCTTAGAAATGGTTTTCTGTAGTGTTTTGTACACCCATAAACGTTGCATCACAAACTAGAAAAAAATCTGTTTATGCAAGTGCAACAAAGTAATATACCGACTAAAAAATATACATACCTTCTTATTATTTTTCTCATTATACCAGATTTCGGAATGGTAAGAGGTTTCAAAGTTGAAGAAATTGGAAGCAGCTTTGTTTTGCTGAAGTGGACACAATCACAAGGAGCTGAGTCTTATGTTTTAAATGTGGTTGTGGTGGTTGCTAGGAGACGAAGAATGGTGGCTGGTGCTGATTCGGTATGAATTTGTAAGAAAAAGGTCAATGGAGTCCATGAACTATCATTATTTGCAATTAGTGTCTACGTTTTAGTTAAAATGGCTATTTCAATTTAGGGAAATTGTGTTTCTTTGATTGGTTTAAAATGTGTAATTCTGAAATGCTAAAGTTTAATTGGTTGCAAGACTTTCATATCTGTTTTATACTGTATGCACTGATGTTGATGGTATTTGACTTTGTACAAATCTTTTTTAGACCATCACCCTTTCACAAAATGCAACTGGTCACAATGTGACAGGATTGCAGGCTGCACAAAGCTACAATTTGCGCTTAGCTGCTCAAAACAGTGCAGGAACTGGAGTTTTTACTGAATTGCAAGTTACCACAAGTAGGTTATTAAACCCGAATTGTTTCAGCTTTGAAAACTCTGCTGTTAATATGGAAACATGCTTTAAAAACTAGTACAAAACTCATGTTACTGGATACTCTGACATAGGAGTGTGTAAGGACATGTAGGAGACATTTAATGCATAGAATTACATGTGATATGAATTCATGTGTCTTTTATTGTACAAAAAGTATGCATCAACCATGATCAACCGTAGATACTGTTAGACATGAGGTTGGGGTAACAGTGTTAAGTTTTTTGGGTAATTTTATGTCTCTTTTACTTAAAAAAGAATTATTACCAGGCAAGTTTATCCCATCTCCTGCACTTTGGTGTTATGCATTGTTTGTTGTAACTGCTTACATGTGGACTAAGTGATATAGTGTAATCATATGGTGATAAAGACTCTATCGCACCACCTAAGGCTATAGTATGCTTTGATTTTTGTTTCTCAATTTTTCAACTGTGTGTTTTCTTCCAGGGCCTAATGCTACGACTGGATTATTAATTGTAGACTCGTGTACAACACCTCGCTTAACTTGGGATTCTGTCAATGGTGCTACAACATACTCAATCCTTGTATTATCTGCTTTCACTTCAGATACATATACTACTGCAGGTGTGTGATTTGTTTTTACTGCCAATGGTTCAGAACAGCAAAGATAGTTTGTATTGGGCTCTATCTTTTGCCCCTCCAATCATTCCTTCTTTAAAAAGGTATGTAATCATTTGGGCTATAAAGGGAGTAATTATGCACACTGCTTCCTTTTTATGGTTTTTTGCTGCATAACTTCAACCTACTTTCTGACATCAATAATAAAAACCTTTTACATTTTAACCACCTTTACTGTTTTGTCACTATTCTGGAAAAATAAAAATTCTCATTTTGGCTTGTTTTGCAGAACCCAGTTTGGTTTTGACCAACTTGAGCAATTGTTTGAACTACAGTGTTGCTGTCTCAGCATGTAATGATCTGTGTGGCTCTCCAATTAGTGGAAGCATTATACCAGGTACATTACCTTTTTCAAAATTCTTACAGCACAAAATAAGCTACTTGCACTTCTACCCTCTGAGGCTATTTACATGATGTGCAATTTAAATGATTAATTCTACTCTAATTTAAAAAACCCAAAAAAAATCTAGTTGTCCAAGTCTGGTGCAAGCTACAGTTGATCCTCCTATGACAGGGTGGACCCAAAGAGCAAAAAATAACAACAACGTTTACTCTGGTGTTTTTGTTTATATGTTCGCCCTTTAAAGTGGGTTTCTGCCATTGTTGCTTAATAAGTGGTCGTTTTCACCGTTCTGACGTAGTGCAGGTGTTTTCAGACTGGCGAATGATTTAGTGCTATTGGGTCTCTTTTTTTACACGTAGCGAAATAAACTCAATTACCCTACAGCTACATCCCTACAACTTCACGATTTTTAAATTTCAAAACATTTTTATCCGAAATCCTAGATTGTTGTCACGTGAAGGCTGCTTGTGCCAATTGCTCCATCCACTTCGCGTGCACCTGCCGGGAAGGTTACCAGGGCGACGGCATGACGTGCACGGACGTCGACGAATGCGGCGTTGTGACGTCAATCGACCAACGAAACCAGACATGCACAGCAGCGGACGGGGCTCCGATGCGCATCATTGACCCCGCCGTAGTTCGTTCCTGTCACAGCTTTGCCGTTTGTGGAAACACCAACGGTAGTTTCGATTGCGAATGCCAAAGTGGTTTTACTGGCAACGGCACGGACTGCCAAGATACAGACGAGTGCGAAAGTCTGGTTTTTGATGAAACCCGGACGGATTGTAATAACACGTTTGGTTCGTTCGAGTGTACGTGCAGGGAAGGCTTCACAACTTCCATCTCCACCTGCAACTGCACTGACATTGACGAGTGTGTGAACAACACGGCTGGATGCCATGCGAACGCTACGTGTAACAACACCATAGGGAGCTTTTCGTGCGAATGCAGGAGTGGTTTTACAGGAAATGGGACCTTTTGCTTGGATATCAACGAATGCATGGATCAACCTGATATATGCATTAGCAACGCTAGCGGGTTTAATCGCTGTCCCGGGCGGGGGGTGCCCGTCNCACTCCAAGACAAATCCCTGTAGGCGTCCTATAAAACAACAACTACAGGAGAATGCTGCCTGTGTGACTATAAGGAACTAGGGACTATCGGACGTTAGTGTCACACAAAACCACCCAACCCGCTTGCAACCGTAGGGGTATCGTTTGCTGAGTACTGATCTGTCCTTTGGCTGTTGCAAATTTCCCAGTCATACTTGATTGGTTTCGGCGGGCGGCAAAGGAATGGAATCCCCCTCTGACGTGAAGAATGCAACGTAAATGCAAAAGCACGTCAGTTGAGTGTCCCAACATGGTCCGGCAAAAATTTAAAATAAACAAAACAAGGGGCAATTTGGAACAACCTGGGGGCCCGAGGGCACCTGGTGTCGGGGCTGTTTACCCCAGGGCCATAACAAACGAGAATGACAAGTTAAAATAATCTCAAACAACTTTACAAGAAAATAGAAGGGAAATCATTATATTTTTTCGAGGAAAGTTCCCGTCTTAAGCAAATTTTCACAATGCTGCATTCTCTTAACGCTGTAAATAGTCCCAGATTATTAAGTGTGTGGTTATTTTGTTGAAACAAGTAATCCTGGAAACCTGATTTCCTCTCGACGACCCTGGTGAAATGTTCCTTCGGCATTTCGACTTTTCAAATGAATTAACTATTATTCTGTTTCGTTGAGCTACAGGCGAATTCGAATTATTTTAATGAGCTTTTTGGGAATCGTGGTACAAAAATAAGATTTATTGGAGAACTGCATGTTCTATTCATCTGACAACGCGGTCACGGACGTAAATTATTTGGTGTTAGTCCTGGGCAAAAACGGTATAGGTTTATAAACAGAAAGCAAGTAAACTGAAACTTCATTACCCCGAAAATATAGTGGGTAGTTCATCTTAAGCGTTATGTATTTCCCAGACTCCACTTTACGTTGTTTTTAAAATCACGACTCATTCGCAATGAAAACGGATTTTAATTTGTTCCGCGTTGATCATCACGCGTTTCGTCACGCCAATATAACATGTGAGCAAATTCAGGGGGAAACCGTTTGCCCATGGGTTTTGATGACAGGTGGGTACGTTTTTTTTTCTTCACTACCTGCACGGTCCATCGCAACCCAAGGTCTATTGCGTGCACCACCTTTTCGTCATTGTAGGCCGTACAACAAACCTTCGGCCGTCAGTGAGTCCAAGGTATATTAGCCTATAAACTATGTATAAAAAGCAGTAGGATTGTCTGGTAGTATCACATTTCCTCGCTTAGAGTACGCACAAAATTTGATGATCATTTCTTTCATTCCAATCTAATCTATCTGTAAGCTGTTTTTAATATTGGATATTGATTCAACCTAAACTGTTTTAAATTTGGGTTAAACGTTGCGTTCTTACGTTGGTGTTTGCATTGGATTTAATTTTAACGAACAAACTCGCTTTACATGTATGTAAAGGTTGCATACATGAACTTAAAAACCAGCTTTTGTATATTCTGCAAACCCCTCTGAATAGTCAATGTGTCGTAAACTATTTGACATTTCGACGTGCTATTTAAAAACCTGCTTTGTTGGTTATTTCGGTCATTGGGTTTTTCCCGTTGCTGCAAAATTTTGGGGCTGCAATTCACTCAACCTTGGAAAAGTACGCCTGTCGGACCAAGGGTTACGACTTACTTATCGCGTTTTTTTGCGGTCAGAACTGATATTAGTGAACCGCGAAATGGGACTTTTTCGAAGTGTTTCGTTTTAGCCAGTGTTTTGTTTCGGCAACCGAAAAACTTCTTGCCTGCGCAAATTTTCTCTCGCAAAAAAAAAACGACCCAACTTTTGTCATCAGAACATCCCACAATAAGCAGTTGTCATGTCTAAGACCTAGTCGCTGCGTTACCTTGGTCCCAGCCTTTTTTTAGAAAAGGAGTAGGACTATGAAGTGAAGGTAATATTAAGTGAAGCGATTTACTATACTTTGTGTTTATGTTATGCTTGCTTCCACAGGCGTTTCATGTTACAATAACATTACGAACTGTACAAAACCGAAGCATTTGTATAAAGTATAAGGCATTTATTGGAACTCCTATGCTGTTTCAACAAGAAGGATAGATTAATCATTGCCAGAGCTGATTGCCTTGGAAGATGTGGCATAACGTTTTCTGGATACTACCTTTCCTTATGGCCAGCAGTAGGCTGCCAAACGTTGTCAGTAAGTTGACTTGATTTAGACTTAGCGTTAACAGACCAACATACGTTAGGGTTAACTTTTTTAGTGTTTTTTGGGTCAATTTGATTCATAAATCTCGCACGTTGTCAAATTCTCGAGTTATTGTATTGTTTAACAAATAGCAGTTTGCGTTTCGACCCACATAGTTTTCTTGACAGTCTGTTTCTAAAATACCATTTGCAACTTTGTTTAAGGAAAAGGTTTGGATCTGTGTTGGACCTTAATTGATCTTAAGAGCCTAATGTACAGCAGATAAGTTTAAGAACCTAACGGTTAAAACCTCATCCAACTTTTATTCAGACGCCCAAACCCTTTATCCACCTACGTTTGGAAACGTTACCTTCAATGGATTTTCGGTTTTCCTCAATATAACTGGGACTACGAATGCCCAACTGATGTTCGCACCAATGCATCGTAATGACCCGAACAACTTTGATTCACTCTTTTTAACAACTGGGACAACTTCTCAGCAAGTGAGTTTAAAATAGAGTAGGCTGTATGGGTTGTTTGTTTATTGGTTGGTTTGTTTTAGGTTTTAGCTATTTCTGTGTCGGTGATTAGTTTATTGCAACTGTTTTCACTAAACGAACTGAACTGAAATCAACGCTTAGACGTGTGTTCTTACAATAAGTTTATGTTGCTTTAGTTTAAACCGTCGTACCAGTCGAAACCGGAGAATCTTTAACCTTGTAAATAAAAAAGTGGTTTTGCAACGATCAACCATCGACATTAGTCCTTTAACATTATGTGAAGTATGGATTATTTTATGCCGGTTTGAAATGACATGATATCTTTTAAGGTTTCGGGAGTCTCAAGTAACACCGTATTCGAAGTAAAATTGCAAGCGACAATCGGTGATCAAATCGTACAGAGTGCAAACAGCTTTGTCAGAACAGGTCGGTCAGAACATGTCCTAAATGTTTCTTGCACTTTGACTAGTTCCAACATCAACATGCTCAACCACAGCGTAGCTGCAGTGCGTTTAACGTCAATTCACCAAATGTGCCCTCGATCTTTTTCCGCCTCAAAACGTTTTGACGTTGCGCAGATATTTCCGGCCTGGTGATTGATTTAGAGCTATTGTGTCGCTTCGTTTTCTTTCACCAAGCGAAATAGACTTATCTCCACTCAACTCAAAAGCCCCCTCTTGTATCTCCAAGTCACATATTCCTAATTTGGCATTTCTGTAGAAAAAAATAGATACTTTTTACTCTTGCAACCCATACCTTGTTGTTTTCTAATTTGAGTTCCTAGATCAAACAAGCTCCTCTGCTGAAGCTTAGTGCAACTGACCAACATAATTTACCCATTGGTAAAACTAATGTTTTAGAATTGGCGTTAACTGTGTAGTCCACTGAGAAATCCTGGTGTTATCTTGTTATGTACCAATTAGAAGTACCCCCCAAAGTAACATAACGTTCAACTTTTTAGCCCCTGCTGGTGTGACGATCGGCTACGTTCTACCGAAACCGACTTTTGCTGTGGTGATGTTCGAAAAGACGCCAGGCGCAACTTTATGGGAGGTCAGACAGACAAACATGAGGACAGGAGTTGTGGAGAATTGCAAGTGTGCAACCGGATCATATGCTTACACTGCAGTGTAAGACTTTGTTCATTAGTTACATTTGCTCACTTGTATGCTCAAAAGACTGATTCTGATTTAGCATTGCATTTATAGTTGGCAGGACGTGGTTTAGATTTGAGAAGATACCAAGTTATTTTAGAATATAGGGCCCTTCATTTGTCATGAATCTCCAGATGTTACTTTTTGTGTTTTTTGACACCTCCTCCCTTCTTTCATAAGATTGGATGGTCCTAAGCTATAAGGAGCATTGTGTATAAAATATCGTTATCACTGGTCGAAATGGCTGCATAATTAAAGACATGTCCAAGCTTCCGCTTTTGGTTTAAGATCACTGTTAACTTTATTTGATATCCAACAGGATAACATCACTGGATGCAAACACAAACTATCAGGTCCAAGCTCGCGTTTCGCAAGTCCTTGGTTCTTTAAATTTCACCGAAGAGCAGAGTCCTTTCGGCGCCAACTTTAATTTTACAACAGGTGCAGTAGTTGCGTAAAATGGTTTAGTAAAAGTGTACGCCGACAATCCTGGAATCGGGGTTAGAAAAGTATAATAGAAGAAATACACTTTTTTCTAAGGCTGCATTAAACACACACTTTTACAAACTAGTTGGCTATCTTAAGGAATTACACAGTTTTTTAATAATCCCAAAATCGAGATTGAAAATTGGGGCTCAAACCCTGGGATTTCCGGGGCGATGCTTCGCGGAATCCCAACAACAATTGCAGAATGTTTCCTTTTTTAGCCCTGCGCAACCGGTAGATGCGGACCCTTACGTAATTTTAAGGGATTGCATCAATTTGAAGCGATCCGGGTTGATTGCAAACATATCATGCACTTTTTTCACAAGTTTTCATTTCATTTGGCTCTTCGGCTTTTGCTTAAAAGTTTATACCTTTCGTAACAGGCAAATGCTAAAAGTAGTTAATAATTTAATTTTCTTAATCTATTTGTCATCAAAATGTTGGCAAACAAACATAAAAATATGTTTTTAGAACGACTTTCGGCATTCGGACGAGTCATATTCAACACAAATAATCCTAATGACGCGGAAATCCAAGCTGAAATCAACGCTGCTTACGCCGGCAATTCAGACGTGCACAGCGCCAACCTGATAACATTCGATAACGAGACAGAATCTATTTATCGGCATTACGAGATTCTCGTCAACCAACCAACAGCACCGGACAACTCTACCCTGGTGATCCCTGACACTTCGCTGTACCGAGATAACCAAGTGCGATACGAAGGTAAAAGTAGAATGTGAAATGATATACAACAGGGATGTCCAAACTCTGCAACCCATTTTTCTCCGGCTAGCATCTATAGCTAACTACTACACAATAGGATTCCTCGACGAAAAACTTTATAGACACCTCTAGTCTAAATTAATTATTTTGTTTTCAATGATCTACAATTGTATACCACAAGCGACAAGATATCAGTAACTGCCATAAAACCGCGATGTCTATGTCCACGTTTACCCATCTATACGTCACAAAGCAAAACGAACATCAGAGAACAAATTAAGTTTGTAATTTTTAATACCTGTATAAACAAGTATTAAACCGAAATTTAGGAAAAATGTGCCTGCAAAACTGACAAATTAGCAGGAAATAATGAGGTGTTAAATAAAGTTGTAAGAACATGCACTGTTTTACTTTTTTAAGGCTCCTAATTGTTTCCCCGTTGCTTTTTTTGACAGTTACATCGACAAAATAAATTTTTTAAGCGACAAGGGACAGACATACCTTGACTAAGGGATGTAAAACATTTCCAACGCAGTCGTGTTGAGACTAAGACATTGGACTTTACTTTCTTTATCGACCACTTTTTACATTGATTTGTTCGATAGTGACATCGACAAGATACACATTTACAAGCGACTTCGGATATGTTTACTTTGCGAATGAGGGTTGTGAAACATTTCCCGATGTGCGAAAGTGGTTTCTGTTCACGAATGAAGGAATCCGGAAAAACTTTACTTTCCCATCAAACGATGGGACAGCGGCTTCGTTTTCGACCATTGAATTTCTAACTTTCAGTAAGTATTGTAACGTAATGTGGTTTTATAATAATTGCAAGTGCGGTAATGTGGAATATTCCGTTGGTTAGTTCCGGCCAATCGCCGATTCAAAATTGTCTAAAAACCACGTGGTTTANATTCCGATCATTTTTTTGTTAGGTCCATGGCCAGACCCATCAAGTGCTTACCCCAGTGTTTCCCAACCAGGGTGCCGCGGCACACTGTGGTGCCATTTGCTAAGCTTTGGGGTGCCGCAAGCGCTTCATTTAACTGTTTTCTAACATTTTCAGGATTACCTGGTGTGACGGTAAATCTTGCTTGCAAAATAGACACACTTGTTGATTTCTGTACGTAATAAATAAAGCGTTCTTTCTAAATTTCTTTCCAAAATTGCCATATATGTCGCTAAGGGTGCCGCGATGCAC
Organism: Phallusia fumigata; assembly: GCA_008931825.1. Lineage (NCBI taxonomy): Eukaryota > Metazoa > Chordata > Ascidiacea > Phlebobranchia > Ascidiidae > Phallusia > Phallusia fumigata. The sequence goes on from QXVZ01000299.1 coordinate 16,754, forward strand.
AAATCTCAGTACAAGGATGCCGCAAAACAAAAAAGGGTTGGAAGCTACTGCCTTACCCAATAAACTCCTAAGGTGGCTTTAATTATTGAACAATGAGAAATCATTGCTATCTCGCGGGTCGGTGCGAAAAAGTAAAACGTGAAAATGGTTGAGTCGAGTTTATTTCGCCCATGGAAAGAGTACGTCGTGACATAATTGTACTGAAACAATCGTCGGAGATAGCTGCGCAACTTGCATTATGACGTGCCAAAACGTAAAAGGCACAATTGTTGCATCAATGTTGAACGCGCTGCAGCTGCACTGTCATTACAAAGCGTTATGTGACGGGTGCTCACAACATAGTGAGTTTTGGCGCATTGTGAGAAGTAGAACTGGGGGCACGTGGTTGGGGCCTAACCGAGGGGACGCGCCCACGTAATGCCCTCGGAATTTTACAAAAAAGAATAGTTTTTGCTATTAGGTTGGGGGTTACGCCTTACGGCTTTGCAACGGAAATATTTTTTATCGCTTAACAGCTATCATTTTTTGGCATTTCAACTAAAGAATGTTTCGTTTGCCTTGTTACAGGTACATTTGACCGGCTTGAATGTTGACAGCACAACAAACGTAAATGTGTCGGCGCGGTTTAGGAGCTTCGACGGTACAATATCTGCGTCACAACAACTCAACGGTTTCGCTGTGGCAACTGGTGAGTAATAGAAGTTGGTATGTACATGTTACTATAGTCCAACACAGGGTATTTCAATACAACAGTGGAAATTTCGACTAGATTGTGAAAAAGATAGGGGAAAAAATGCACAGCACACTGAACAACAGTTATAGGGCACTTCTAATTTTAAAAAGGGCATTGATACACACACCAGAAAAATATAAAGCAAATATACATAACAATTGCAGATTTGAACGAATGTGAGACAGTGCATACTTGCAGTGAAAATGCAACATGCACCAACACTCAAGGAAGCTTCATTTGTAGATGTAATCCTGGTTATTTTGGAGATGGAACAATTTGTCAAGACAACTGTTTATTACCTGAGCAAAATTGCGACTTAAATGCAACCTGCACCAGCACAGATGGTGGATTCAATTGCACTTGCAATCCTGGTTACTTCGGAAATGGAACATCTTGTCAAGATAATTGTCTATTACCTGAGCAAAATTGTGACTTAAATGCAACCTGCACCAGCACTGATGATGGATTCAATTGCACATGCAATCCTGGCTATTTTGGCAATGGAAAATTTTGTCAAGATAACTGTTTATCTCCGAAACAAAATTGTCATAAAAATGCAACCTGCACTCGGACAAGTGGTGGATTTAGTTGCACATGTAAATCTGGCTATACTGGAGATGGTGCATTCTGTGAAAAAGCTTGCTTAACTTCTGATCATACTTGTGTTCCAAAAACCACTGTCAGGAAGATTTTGAAAGGAATTGTGGTTTCTCTACTGGATGAAATTGCGCTACTGGAGGAGGAAGATGCTTGTAAAAAAAAGTCCATAGTACCCCGACAGGCAAGAACAGTCCATGACAATAATGCAGCACAGGCGACGAAAATGATGGCATCACTAGAAAAGGTGATAACTGTAGTTGAATCACTCAAGAAAGACCGTTGTAACAGCCCATGACATCGCAAGAGCAGGTTTAAATCTTGACAGACATTACCAACATCAAGAATAAGGAACATTACAGCATCAATTTTTTTTATTTATCCCAAAAGAATGGGCATCAGAACTTCATTGCACTACATGCTTGGGCAACTTGATATTCATTACACTATTTGAAAAATTCTTGCCCCTGTGGAAATTTGGCATATAAATACGCCTATATTTACCCACTTGTCACATGAGTTTTGTTTCATTAGGCCTACTTTGGCTGTTTGTGTGTATATCACATATGCAATGCCATTTTTTTCTTCCTCATTACTGTTTTGTACAAGCTTTCTTGCAACGTATGTTCGAAGAGCCTACATATTTTTAAAGTTAGTCTGAACAAGCAAGGACTGGTCGTACGGCTGGTGTTGTGTCATCATTTTTTTTAATTTAAAAACATAAAATTCTTTCGAAAAAGCTTTTTGAGCTGTTTGCACAGTTGGCTTCTCATAGTTGAACCATGTTATGCTGGTAATTTGTTCAATTTGATACCAATGCATTGAATGTTGATACTTTCAATAAACCAATTGTACAGTATTGGTTTCAGTTGAATATCAAAGAGATGGCAGATTTTTTTGCCGAGTTTACACTCCAAGACAAATCCTATAAAACAACAACTACAGGAGAATGCTGTCGGTGTGACTATAAGGAACTATAGGGACTATCGGACGTTAGTGTCACACAAAACCACCCAACCCGCTTGCAACCGTAGGGGTATCGTTTGCTGGGTAGGCCACTGGTCTGTCCTTTGGCTGTTGCAAATTTCCCAGTCATACTTGATTGGCTTCTGCGCAAAGGAATTTCTGACGTGAAGAATGCAGCGAAAATGCGAAAGCACGTCAGTTGAGGGTCCCAACATGGTCCGGCAAAAATTTAAAATAAACAAAACAAGGGGCAATTTGAAACAACCTGGGGGCCCGAGGGTACCTGGTGTCGGGGCTGTTTACCCCAGGGCCATAACAAACGAGAATGACAAGTTAAAAATATTCTCAAACAACTTTACAAGAAAATAAAAGGGAAATCATTATATTTTTTCGAGGAAGGTTCCCGTCTTAAGCAAATTTTCGCAATGCTGCATTCTCTTAACGCTGTAAATAGTTCCAGATTATTAAGTGTGTGGTTATTTTGTTGAAACAAGTGATCCTGGAAACCTGATTTCCTCTCGACGACCCTGGTGAAATGTCCCTTTGGCATTTCGACTTTTCAAATGAATTAACTATTATTCTGTTTCGTTGAGCTACAGGCGTATTCGAACTGTTTTAATGAGCTCTTTGGGAATCGTGGTAGAAAAATAAGATTTATTGGAGAACTGTCTGTGCTATTCATCTGACAACGCGGTCATGGACGTAGATTATTTGGTGTTACTCCTGGGCAAAAACGGTATAGGTTTGTAAACAGAAAGCAAGTAAACTGAAACTTCATTACCCCGAAAAAATAGTGGGTAGTTCATCTTAAGCGTCATGTATTTCCCAGGCTCCGCTTTACATTGTTTTAAAAATCACGACTCATTCGCAATGAAAACGGATTTTAATTTGTTCCGCGTTGACTATCAAGCGTTTCGTCACGCCAATATAACATGTGAGCAAATTCAGGGGGAAACCGTTTGCCCATGGGTTTTGATGACAGGTGGGTACGTTTTTTTCTTCACTACTTGCACGGTCCATCGCAACCCAAGGTCTATTGTAAACCTTTGGCCGCCAGTGAGTCCAAGGTATTTTATAAACTATGTATAAAAAGCAGTAGGATTTGTCTGGTAGTATCACATTTCCTCGTGCCAAAATGTAAATATATAAAGTCACTTTTGCTTGCAAAAGGTTTGATAGTGATTTCGCTTAGAGTACGCACAAAATTTTATTTCGTTTATTCCAATCTAATCTATCTGTAAGCTGTTTTTATTACTTGATATTGATTCAACCTAATCTGTTTTAAAAAATGTTTAAGGGATTTGGGTTAATTTGCGCTCTTACGTTGGTGTTTGCACTGGATTTAATTTTAACGAACAAACTCGCTTTTCATGTATGTAAAGGTTGCATACATGAACTTAAAAACCAGCTTTTGTATATTCTGCAAACCCCTCTGAATTGTCAATGTGTCGTAAACTATTTGAGTTGAGTTGAGTTTATTTCGCTCGGTGAAAGAAATAATAGCGACCCAATTTCACTAAAACAATATCTGACATTTCGACGTGCTATTTATAAACCTGCTTTGTTGGTTGATTCGGTCATTGGGTTTTCCCGTTGCTGCAAAGTTTTGGGGCTGCAATTCACTCAACCTTGGGAAAATACGAACCGCAAAACGGGACTTTTTCAGGTGTTTCGTTTTAGCCAATGTTTTGTTTCGGCAACAGAAAAACTTCTTGCCTGCGCAAATTTTCTCTCGCAAAAAAACGGCCTAACTTTTGTCATCAGAACATCCCACAACAAGCAGTTGTCATGTCTTCTTAGACCCAGTCGCTGCGTTACCTTGGTGCCAGCGTTTTCTTTTAGAAAAGGAGTATGACTACGAAGTGAAGGTAACATTAAGTGAAGCGGTTTACTATAATTTGTGTTTATGTTATGCTTGCTTCCACAGGCGTTTCATGTTACAATAACATTACGAACTGATCAAAATCGAAGCACTTGACAATTGAACAAAGTATAAAGCATTTATTGGAACTCCTACGCTGTTTAAACAATTGAAGGATAGATCAATCATTGCCAGAGCTGATTGCCTTGGAAGATGTGGCATAACGTTTTCTGGATGTTACCTTTCCTTATGGCCAGCAGTAGGCTGCCAAACGTTGTCAGTAAGTTGACTTGATTTAGACTTACGTTAACAGACCAATATACGTTATTAGGGTTGCCATTTTTAGTTTTTCTGGGGTCAATTTGATTCATAAATCTCGCACGTTGTCAAATTCTCGAGTTATTGTATTGTTTAACAAATAGCAGTTTGCGTTTCGACCCATATATAGTTTTCATGACAACCTGTTTCTAAAATACCAGCTGCAACTTTGTTTTAGAAAAAGGTTTGGACCTTAATTCATCTTAAGAGCCTAATGTACGGCAGATAAGTTGAAGAAGCTACTGGATAAAACCTCATCCAACTTTTATTCAGACGCCGAAACGCTTTATCCACCTACGTTTGGAAACGTTACCTTCAATGGATTTTCGGTTTTCCTCAATATAACTGGGACTACGAATGCCCAACTGATGTTCGCACCAATGCATCGTTTCGACCCGAACAACTTTGATTCACTCTTTTTAACAACTGGGACCACTTCTCAGCAAGTAAGTTTGAAACAGAGTAAACTGCATGGGTTATTTGTTAGTTTGATTGATGATTGGTTTCTTTTACGTTTTAGCTATTTCTGCGAACTGTTTTGACAAAGCGAACTAAACTGAAGCCAACGCTTAGACGTGTGTGCTTACAATAAGTCTATGTTGCTTTAGTTTAAATCATCGTAACAGTCGAAACCGGAGAATCTCTAACGTTGCAAATACAAAATGGTTTTGCAACAATCAACCATCGACGTTTTTGAGGTTTTTGCCTTCACAAGACAGATGTTTTAGTTCGCTACCTTTTTTAAAGTATGGATTATTTTATGCCGGTTTGAAATGACATGATATCTTTTAAGGTTTCGGGAGTCTCAAGTAACACCGTATTCGAAGCGAAATTGCAAGCGACAGTCGATGGTCAAATCATACAAAGTGCAAGCAGCTTTGTCAGAACAGGTCGGTCAATGTCCCAAATGTTTCTTGCGCTTTGACTAGTTCCAACACCAACATGCTCAACAACAGCGTAGCTGCAGCGCGTTCAACCTCATTCCGCCAATTGTGCCCTCAACCGTTTGGGGCATTATAAAGTTTTGACGTTGCGCAGATATTTTCGGCCTGGTGATTGATTTAGTGCTATTGTGTCGTTTCGTTTTCTTTCACCAATCCAAATATACTTTACCTCCACTTAACTCAAAGGCCACATCTTGTATCTCCAAGTCACAGATTCCTGATTTGGCATTCCTGATTTGGCAAAAAAATAGGTACTTTTTACTCTTGCAACCCATACCTTTTTCTATTTGGAGATTCCAGTTCAAACAAGCTCCTCTGTTGAAGCTTAGTGCAACTGACCAACACATTGGTAAAATTAGTGTTCTGAATTTGCGTTAACTGTGTAGCCCACTGATATCCTGGTGTTATCATGTTATGTACCAATTATGAGTAGAAAGTGACAAAACACTCGACTTTTTAGCCCCCTCTGGCGTAAAGATCGGCTACGTTCTACCGAAACCGACTTTTGCTGTGGTGATGTTCGAAAAGACGCCAGGCGCAACCTTATGGGAGGTTAGACAGACAAACATGAGGACAGGAGTTGTGGAGAAGTGCAAGTGTGCAAACGGATCATATGCTTACACTGCAGTGTAAGAATTATAAACATTGAAAAGCAACATTCGTTTAGATGAAACGTCATGTTGATTAATGTATGTAAACTGTATATTTTTTAATGAGCAGCAGAAAGCTGTCGAATCCACAACATGCTTAGGTTTTTCTACCACACATCTGACTCTAAATTGACCATGTACCGGCGGTATATCATTCTTCTACAGCGTATTGTGCTGTTATTCGTTATCATTGGTCAGCATAGTTACTCAAAGTTTCGTTCTTCTGCTTATGGTTAACTTTATTGGATGTCCAACAGGATAACATCACTGGATGCAAACACAAACTACCAGGTCCAAGCTCGCGTATCGCAGGTTTACGGTTCTTTCAACTTCACCGAAGAGCAGAGTCCTTTCGGCGCCAACTTTAGTTTTACAACAGGTGCGGTAGTTGATTAAACCGCAAGCTTTATTTCGTAAAAACATGAGTTTGTCATCTTTAGTACTTTGGCAGCCCGGGGCAAAAACATCTCAGTACGTTTTCATTTAACTTATGTTCACTTGTGCGATCATTAACTTTAACATGAAGATGTATAAGCCGTTGCTGCAAGGGATTGTATAATCTTAAAGCAATCACAATTTGATTGAAAAAATATCCTCCACTTTTTTACAAGTTTGCATTGCATATGGCTCTTCGCCTTTTTATTGGGAGTTTGGGCCATGCTGTACAGCCATAATGCTGAGAGTAGTTGATAATACATACTTCTTGATCTATTTGCCATTAACCTGTTGGCAAGCAAACATATTTTACATTTTTAGAACGACTTTCAGCGTTCGGACGAGTCATATTCGACGCAAGTAATCCTACTGACGCGGAAATTCAAGCTGAAATCAACGCTGCTTACGCCGGTAATTCAAACGTGCACAGCGCCAACCTGATAACATTCGATAACGTGACAGAATCTATTTATCGGCATTACGAGATTCTCGTCAACCAACCAACAGCTCCGGACAACTCTACCCTGATCATCCCCGACACTTCGCTGTACCGAGATAACCAAGTGCGATACGAAGGTAAAGTGCCTTACACTTTACACAAATCCAACCATGTCCATGGTTCACGTCTTTCACTAAATAGCCTGCTACCCACTAGGGGGCCCCAGCGCAGCTTCCACCGATGTTGGATATTCAAACAGCAGTACTTGGGCGAGCGCTTGGTCAAATGGGCTGAGGCGCTCGACCCATATACAGAAACAAAAAACTGATCGGGATTCGTTCTCGGGATCGTCCCGGGTTCGAACCCCGTAAAACAACAACAGTACTTATTTTACTCGTGTAAGATATGTTTTTTCAAACACGTGTATGTTTTCCTGTTTTATTTTATTTTTCTTGTAGAATTACCTTATTTTTGTTGTGTATATCAAGCCCGTAAATAGCTTGTCCTGTTAATCGTAAATGTTAATCAAAACCAAATTCTGTTCTTTCGGTTCCTCTGCTACAAAGTTGCCCACAATTGAGTTAGGGCACCTCTAATCTAAATGCTTCCGTCTATTTCTGATGAACGTCTATTTTATATCACAAGCGGCAAGAAACCCGTAACATTGGTATAAACCAGTGCTGTCGGTATAAACCAGTGCCCGTAACATTGGTATAAACCAGTGCTGACAATGCCCCCAGAGGTCCACAGAAAGATTTTCTGGGGTTCCATGACCTTTGCATGCATAAAATGACAGCAATATAGCGAAACAAAAATATCCGCCGCCATAGTCTAATCTGCAACTAATCAAGCGCTCTATAGCGGAGGGCACTTGTATGTAACCGCACTAACTGATTTTATCAAAGAGATAAATTTTAGCCAAATCATTAAAATCGTGTTAACAACGCCTAGAGACATATATTGGAAATGACGGGGCGTTAATAATCCCTTTACTTTCTTTGTTGGTTGCCTAATTAATAGTTTTAACATTTTTTTCGACAGTGGCATCGACAAGATACATCTTAACAAGTACCGGGGGATATTTTTACCTTCCCACTGAGGGTTGTGAAGTATTTCCTGACATGCGAAAGTGGTTTCTGTTTGCGGATGATGGAGCAAAGGAAAACTTTACTTTTTTGAATCACGATTCTTCAGCGGCCACAATATTCAGCGTTGGATTTTTCACTTCAAGTAAGCTTATTTTACAAAATTGTTTAGAAACGCACTGGTGTGCTTTTTACAGTGTGTAAAGATCCGATGGTGTGTTAGTTATATGTTTTTTTTATTTTTATTGTTTTTGAGGGGGGGGGGGGGGGGGGGGGGCCC
>QXVZ01000304.1:0-22151 GCA_008931825.1 Phallusia fumigata
TAAAGGCAGTAAGACGTGGCCAGAAAAATCTGGACTGCGGTGGGATTCGAACCCACGACACATGCCTATTCAAGGCTGGCGTTAAATATGCACAAGCACACCATTCACAAGCAACAACTCTAAAACTGCATGAAATTTTCAAGTAGAAGTACAACTTTGAAAACTGCTGAACTGAAATGAAATTTTGCAGGATTCTATTATAAGGATTTTTTGTGAAAATGTACTTTATATCTGGAAAGAAACTCCTTATTTGTATCAAAAATCGTTAAAAAAAATTTAAAACGCGAAAAATGTTACGTGCGTCAGCACATAAGACATCGCCGGTATGGGGTATCACATGTCGCACACGATTGTTTCCGAGGGCGATGGCTTATACTTTATGGTAACTTCAGTGTACAGAAGGGCATTTGTGTACGACCTTACTGCCACGAAGGACGAGGGCCAGCAACCTTTTTGACCTATTGTGACTTCTCTCTTGTCAAGTTGCCGGTCCTATTGAATCTACTTGTATGACAGTGACGTGCGAAGCGCCACTTCAGCAAGCAAACTGGACGGTTTGTCGCCAAATATCAAGTTACACTCAATCATTTATTATGACAATACATTGCGAAATGACGTGTGTATGATGTAAGGTTATTGTATCACTCTTGGTTTCACCTTTAGGAATCCCTTTATGATTTAATAGGCAGCAGCAGCAGCAGCAGAAAGTTATTGTTAACATGTTGTCATATCAACACATTTTATTGGTCATTTATTCATTTTTACTTGTAATACATTACACACATACTTTCTATGTCGTATATTGTGAAATCATTAACACTGTAAACACACTTTGCAAATGGAAATAGCATTAAATGATCCATTAAAGTCAAAATCTTGTTTAGACAAATAGTAAGACCTAATAAATGCTGTAATTCATGTTAAAAATAACTGTGAGCCAGCCAAACTTTCCATTACAGTATTTTTCGAGCAGAAGCATTTTACATTGTCAAATTAAACATGTGACATGTACAAAAAAAGTAAACATGTTTCAATTTGCGATGCAGCGCGATTAATTTTGTAACCTTTCTCACCTTCTTCTACGACTGCCATTTTCAGGTCCATTAGCTGCATGATGGTAATGTTTATGACAACTGCAATAAGTCCAGTAGAAATACCGATCATCATGCAAATTACCCAACGCTGCAACTGAATCCATTTCCAATCCTGTGAAAGGATAATAAATTATGATACATTTAAATTCAATGATTTAAATGCAGGTAGTATTACATGCAAATCCTGTATAACTAAAAAGCAGATATTTGTTCTCAAAAGTTTACCATAATAAAAGCACATTTGTACGAAAATATAAAAAATGTATGTCAAGATATGGTATTGGAATAAAAACAGTGAGAACATACAGAATACGTCATTTTCCTTTCTTCTTCAATGTGTAGCTCATTTTCGATGTTATCATAATCCAAAGCCTAAGTAGTTTGGAAATGGTTAAAACAAGAAATAAAAATAAAAACACACAACAAATGTGCTGGCAATACAACACAAACAAGCTATTTTATTGACAGTTAGAAATAAAATACCTCAAAATCCACAGCTTTTCTTTGTCGAACGACATTGGCAACCTAAAAACAATTTTTTTTACAAGACACAATAACAAACATGTTTGGTATTTCCTGCCATTTTGGCAATTAAAAATCTGTTTTTTTTTGTGTTATCATGTAATCTGTTTTTATGATTACTGCTTTTTCAGCATGTTCTGATCAGAGAAGTGGTTTTCATCAAAACGTCAAAAATAATATTCTTACATCATCAATGTCTTCTTTTATGGACTGGCTTGAGTCAATAAAAACAGTGTGAACTGATCTTATTCCACTACCACGACTGTTTGTGCTAATACTCGACCCAAATTCTTCATTAACGTTTTCCTCACTGTTGGTATGCAAAAGGTTGTCACTCTCGCTGCCATTTGGGGAGGTATTTATTCCTGTAGTGGATGTTCCAACATCCATAATGCATTTGATTATTTCTTTAAAACTTTTACATAAAAGTTTGTGGANACGTTGCGAAATGATGTGTGTATGATGTAAGGTTATTGTATCATTCTTGGTTTCACCTTTAGGAAACCCTCTATGATTTAATAGGACACTGCAGCAGAAAGTTGTTGTAAATATGTTGTCGTTATTATATGAAATATAAACACATTTTATTGGTCTTTTATTTGTTTTCACTTGTAATACATTACACACATACTTTGTATGTCATATATTGTGAAACCATTAAAACTGTAAACGCAAATGGAAATAGCATTAAATGATCTATTGAAGTCAAAATCTTTTAGACAAATAGGAAGACCTAATAAATGCTGTATTCATGTTAAAATAAATTCATGTTAAAAATTTGTAAATTAAACATGTGACATGTACAAAAAATTTGCGATGCAGCCCAATTAATTCTGTAACTTTTCTCACCTTCTTCTACGACTGCCATTTTCAGGTCCATTAGCTGCATGATGGTAATGTTTATGACAACTGCAATAAGTCCAGTAGAAATACCGATCATCATGCAAATTACCCAACGCTGCAACTGAATCCATTTCCAATCCTGTGAAAGGATAATAAATTATGATACATTTAAATTCAATGATTTAAATGCAGGTAGTATTACATGCAAATCCTGTATAACTAAAAAGCAGATATTTGTTCTCAAAAGTTTACCATAATAAAAGCACATTTGTACGAAAATATAAAAAATGTATGTCAAGATATGGTATTGGAATAAAAACAGTGAGAACATACAGAATACGTCATTTTCCTTTCTTCTTCAATGTGTAGCTCATTTTCGATGTTATCATAATCCAAAGCCTAAGTAGTTTGGAAATGGTTAAAACAAGAAATAAAAATAAAAACACACAACAAATGTGCTGGCAATACAACACAAACAAGCTATTTTATTGACAGTTAGAAATAAAATACCTCAAAATCCACAGCTTTTCTTTGTCGAACGACATTGGCAACCTAAAAACAATTTTTTTTACAAGACACAATAACAAACATGTTTGGTATTTCCTGCCATTTTGGCAATTAAAAATCTGTTTTTTTTTGTGTTATCATGTAATCTGTTTTTATGATTACTGCTTTTTCAGCATGTTCTGATCAGAGAAGTGGTTTTCATCAAAACGTCAAAAATAATATTCTTACATCATCAATGTCTTCTTTTATGGACTGGCTTGAGTCAATAAAAACAGTGTGAACTGATCTTATTCCACTACCACGACTGTTTGTGCTAATACTCGACCCAAATTCTTCATTAACGTTTTCCTCACTGTTGGTATGCAAAAGGTTGTCACTCTCGCTGCCATTTGGGGAGGTATTTATTCCTGTAGTGGATGTTCCAACATCCATAATGCATTTGATTATTTCTTTAAAACTTTTACATAAAAGTTTGTGGTAAAATAAAAAAGGTCTTTAGAAAGTTGTGCTTTGTAGATAATTTTGTCTGTAGACAAAAATGAACACAGGTTAGTATTGACATGTATTTGAGTCCTCAAGAGGATTGTGATAAAAATACAAGCAACTGCCCTATCTACCAATCATGCACATCAAATTTATTAAATATTCACATTTTACATTGCTTTTGGCTTACTTACTTATAAGGCCCTTTCCTTATTATCCTGTTGAATGACTGCCTAACAAAAAACCGACACTGCTTTATTAAAAACTGACGTCCCACTTGACAATTAACTACAAAAACGACACAGTTAGCAGATTTTTTAGGTTTACTTTCATACAAAATTTTTATGCAGTGAAAACACTTATGGATGTTAACTGCATCAAAAACTGCATCAAACACGGTAAATGAGACATCAACAGCATCAGAAAAATACTAAAAAGCAACTACTGAAAAACTCCTGCTTGCAGCAAAGATTCGAATAACGTTGGGGAAACCCCAAGTAATCACATGACGAAGGGAAATACTTTTTTACGATTAATTGTTTGTGAAAAGGGGTAATAAATGTTTGTTTTAAATCAAAACATAATGCCAACTTTAAAGTGTCTGTCATGATCAATGTTTATTTTTACCTAACCAGGGCATTAAAATTAGTTTTTTTGTGCACTTTTATTCTGTTTCGATTCGATACGTAGGTTTTATCATTAAATTACGTTTGACAGACTGAAGCATGGCCTGTGTGATTGGCTACAATATTTTATAATTGCAGCAAGTTATAAAATCGTTATCAGCTTTTCATACTACTTTTAAACTACAGATTCATTTATTTTATACCAGACAAACACGTTAAACAACTACCGCTACTGGGCGACAAAGATGCATTAGTTAAAACTGCGTTAATTTAAACCTAAAAGCATTTCTTCTTATGAGCTAGGAAAACTATGTGAAAATATACTTTTATGCTTAAGAGTGGGGGAGGAAGTCATTCGGCGACTCTTTAAATAAAAACAAAAAGAACTCGAACAAACCACTCATTGAAAAATATGTAAGAATGCCTTAAACATTTGGTGAGCATACTAATATGGGAATTGATATCAGGATCACAATCACCCTTTAACAGACCAGACAGCGTTGCGTATCATCGTAGCTATCCAGATGTGACAAGAGAACAGCAGGCTTTTGCTAACATATTGACATATTGAAATGACACGTAAATTAATTTTCTGATGTAAACACTTAACTGTTAATTAATCCTACACAATAATTAGTTGACCCTCACTTCGTACACAATTTTTCTGGCTCAATTCACCAGTAACTTAATATTTAAACTGTTGAAAAACAAGTGGTGTTTTGGTTTTGTCAGTAAAAATAAATGCAAACGTAATTTCAAAAAGTTCGAAATTTGGGAGAACAGTCTTAAATGTTTGCTATAATTTCGACGAAATTTTATTTTTCTTATGTGTGATACTGAATAATTCTGTTATCAATTAAAACGGTTCTCTGAAATTTCAAGATTTTCACTAAGTGATCGTTGATACACATTGTACAGTGATCGTTGATACACATTGTGGGTTTAGATATTGCTTACCCAGAACATTCTCATCAATGTCAAAAAGTTTTTATCTCACATCACAGGCATTTCGTTGGTTAATTTGCAAAACTGTTCACAGGTGCGTGAGTCAACGGCCACTATAGTTTTTTCTATACGGTTCCATGGTCTGGCGGCGACAAGTATGATTGATCTACTTTCGTCAGCCTTTTGTTTGACCTGCGGTCAGTCGATTAGGGAGAATTCTTTTATAGTTTGATCAGAGGACACCGAAAGTAGGTGATGAATAAATTAGGCAAATTTTATTTTAAATCTTGTGAAGCACGTTGATGGAAGAGAAGGACCAAACCTATGTATTATCACTTTTTAAAGTTTATGATCAAAAGTTAAAGTTTATGATATCTATAACCGGCAGGTTTTTCCAAAACAGAACGTTTGAATTCATCACTTAGGTTCAACTGGCAATACCTATATTGTACATATAAACCATGTAAAAATTAGCCGTTGCAGCTAAAAACAAACTTACTGGCGACCAATATTTGCCTGCAGGTGTTTGAGGTAGAAACATAACGAGGCTATGTAGACAACCTGAGGAATTAGTAGACTGCCGATAGACACTTCGCGGTTGTAAGTAACCGCACAATTAGCTGCAAGCATAGGCTGTCTTTCTTAATTACAGTACAAAGTCGAGATACACAAGTCAGTTTTACAAGCCACAATCAAACAGAACAACATGCAAAACGTTTCAAAGCATGAAACATTAACTCTGCGAAAGTGGTAACATGACAGAATTTGCAGAACTTCTTGAAAATTTGTTGTTGTTAAAAGGTCTATGCGAAATAGTTAAAAGTTTTGCCTGCACAGTTGCCAAATTTTAGGTTTATTCTTTAAAAAAATAAACGTACAAGAAAACCCACAAAATAGCAAACTTACACCTCAAATGTTACAAACGCGCACCGAAAAAATGCCACGTAACTTAACAGATTTAATCCAAAAATAGGATGTACTTTTAAAAATGTGTGCTGCGGTTCTGGATCACAAGTTGCGCGAAATGTTATTCCTAATCTCGCTGGATCCGCCGATTATTCGGTTCCGCTGCCTGAAATCAGTGGCCTTGGCGTTCCGGTTCACCGGGCAAGCGACTGCAATTGAACTCTTCTTGCCTTGGCAAACGTTATTTCAGCAGTTTACAGAACAGCAGGCGTGATTCGCCTTGTGTAGTGAAGGACAAAACACAGTGTAGCTTTAGGTTTTTTAACAGTAGTGGCAAAAGTGGTGATTTCCTTAGTTTTACCTAGCATCGTAGATTGTTTGTGCCATGATTTTGACCGTGTCATTGGGACATACATTGTAAAGCGTGACATGTGTTTTGGCGTTGCAAAGCAAATTTGCAATTCGTTAGTTTGCGTGCGTGATTTGAGTCAGAATGACAGATAGATGTAGAGGACTGCCAATTGGCTTATTTTCAGCCAAAAGCGTAAAATTCGGTCAAATTTTGGCATTTCGGTAAACGAAAACATTTTCTGCCGAATTAAGGTTTAAATTAAAAAAAATTTGGTAAACATTTATTAAAATCTGTGGTTTACTTCAGCACATTTTTGCTTTTAAAATGCTGTAGCCACAAGCCAATGTGTTACACTGTTATATTGGGGTTTTGGCCAAAAACAATTTGACATGGCAAACCTGGATATATTACATGTTTAGTATTTCAGGTACAAGTGCAAATCAATATTAGCATGATTGGTGCTGTCAAAATTACATCTACTTGTTACCCAGTGTGTATATATGGGGAATCAACCTTTGCTAAAAGGTGGTAATTACATTACCTTAAAAACATGTGTTGGTAATAGTGGTATGTGACAGTTGTAATTTTTGCAGGCAGCTGTTATAATTGATAACAGTTTTGAAATATTTTTTGAAATGGACAACTTAGTTGAATCTCTTGGGGCATCTTTTCAAGTATCCAAGACTTCCAACAACATTTATGCCAGTCACCCCCGCTTCGATCAGTACAAACAAAAAACTGCAAGGGATTCTGACCAAAATGTGCGCAGGGAAAAGTTTTTAGCCAAACAGAAAGAGCGACGATTCAATTATCAAAGTCATGTTCGTTGCTTGGCCCTGGATGAATGGGACAGTGAAGAGGATGACTCAGCGAATGTAGATCACATTGAGATGGACACATCAGATACTGTGCAAAAATTACCAAAACGATACAAGGATCAACTAATGTTGTCGGAGTGGTTAGTTGAGGTACCTAGTGATTTTGAACAAGAATGGGTGATGCGTATTTGTCCTCTCGGAAGAAGAAATTTGGTTGTTGCCTCAAGAAGTCGTACTTGTGCCTATTCGAAGTCTGGGTACTGTGTGCATACTTTTGCATCAGCATTACCTGGTGGTAGCTATGAAACCAACTCAGGGTACACAGTGCTTGACTGTGTTTTTAACGAATTGGAGAAAACTTTTTATGTATTGGATGTAATGTGCTGGAACGACCATCCCATGTATGATAGTGAAACCGAATTTCGGCTTTTTTGGCTTCATGGCAAATTCTCAGAAACACCAGTGCTTTCAACATTCAGCAAAAACAATTCATTAAAGTTTGTTGTAGTTGAGAATTACCCTTGCCACAAAGAATCTATTTCTTCAGCCCTATCAACCACAGACATCGACAAAGTTGATGGTCTTTTGTTTTATCACAAGCGGACACATTACACATTTGGTGCAACTCCCTTGGTTACATGGTTAAAAACCCACATGTTAAAAGACATGTTAGATATTTCTCTTCCTAACGCAAAAAACTTAGCAGTTAAAAACTGATTTTAAATGGTAAAGTTGGATTAGACAAATTAGACACTTCCTAAATAATTAGCAGTTAAATGTATAACATCTATATGTTTTTGTATCTAATGAGAGCCAAACTTGTAGCATATTTTGACTGTTGGTCATGGCTAGTGCCACAAATTTTTGTATTGTTGTTTCCAGGACAAAGCAAACTAGACTATGTTATTTCAGCATGTTTATTTAACGGTCTATGCTTGTGGCCTAGATACCTGACTTTCACTTTGCTGTCAATTGACTTGTATTGTTGACAGTCGACCAGCTGCTGCTTTTTGACGAATTCATAATGGATAAAACTAAACCCACACTAGCGAATGGGTAAGGATAGATCCAATACAGTTTGGAAAGAGCAACATATTGGCCCAAATAAATTTATACCCCTTGTAGGTTGTTAAGGACAATGATATGTTTTTGAATTATGTATGTGTAAATGTGGATATGTATTATGGTAATCTACTGGTCTAAGCCAAACCCATGCAGCATGTAATGTCACAGGATGGTGATAACTACACTGCTTAAAATAGCCTACATGACCTTTAACCTAAATACCACATCTTCTATATTTGTCACAACTACAAGGATCGTTAACAAAAGAAATTTCTCACCACACAACTATTACCATGTTAAGATAAGTACAAAGTTAAATTATCGTTGTCACAATTTAGTGGTTTCATGCCAACAACTTTACAACGTAACTCATCAATGGAAAGCCAAGCAACAACTATAGATGGCTCTCCGTCACCAGGTGTCCTTCCCTCTACACCACCGACCATGCAGTTTTATCCATCAACTCAACAACAGGTTTGGTGGTTTCGTGTAAATATAACACAAACTTTGAACTTTTATAATGTCGCCAACTTAACACTGACCTTTGCAAGGTTTAGAGTTGACCTTTTTCGGCAAATTATTAGTGGATTTTAAATGCTTTTGCCTATTTGGTATGTTCTTGAGACTCACAGGTAGTGTATATATGTACCCTACTACACATTAAATCAATAGGGTGCTTGTTTGTAGTTAAAACTGCAGCTAATCAGAGTCACTTGTCACTAATGACAGTTTAGTCTATGCAATGGTGAAAAAAATACTTCTAATTACAGCTCCAAGTCAGTCATTTTTCTGCTTCATAGTAAGTTAAATACATGTCGCTGTTTCACACAGATGGTAAATCAGCTCGGACAACATGCTGCATTTAATCCAAACTTTCTGGAGGCTATAAAGGCGGACAAGAAAATGTTTCCTTTTCCATTTTACCCAATGCACGCTTCCAACGGGGAGACAACAATGACCCCTGATGCAGCCAGTGTTGCAAGGTCAATTGCTACTGCAGCGGTCTCAACGTCAAACGGTTACCATAATCAGCTAATGGGTCAGACATTCGGTAGCATGGCAGGCATGCCCTCTGTACCCTACCCAGGTGAGTAAAGTGACTCTGTCATGTTTGTTTAGCCTGGAAAGAAGGTCATGTTTTGATATGTCACAGGATCACAGCCATGTTTTGATATGTACCATAATGTGTGGGATGATATTGTGATTTCACAACCAAGACTTTTGTATATGGGGGTTATTTTTGTTCTATATAAAGCTGAATTGTAACTCATATCATGGATATTCATTAAAGTCAATAAGCAGAATGATACTGTTTTTCACCCAATTCCACAAGGTGTTTCAGTTCAATAATTAGTAATTATTAACTAACAAATTTCTGCATGGGATATGATTTGTCAATATACCTACTTTCTTCTTTGAACGAATGGAGACAGCTTGACCTTTTTAGGACTAGCAATGTTTCCACTTCACACTCCACTTAAATCCATGGCTAATTATTGGCCAAGCAGTATCATAAATATGGTACTTATTCAAACTCAATACAACATGTAGTACCAGTGTTATTTTTTCATGCAAACAAATGCCTTTGCTCAAAAATATATTTTGTCATCAGTTGACTGGTCTTAGATTATTTCGAACGTTATCTGCTTATTTATTATGTGAAACTTATTCCACTAATCGCATATCACAAGTAAACAATATTTTGGTGTAATATATCGGGTAAGGTTTGCCTGGTGTTAACCTTCAGCCAATAATCCCTGATTAAAATCGAATGCAAGGAGGCATTTCTCCCGTATCGCCGTTGCACGCTCATATCCTTTGCATTCTTGCCTTCAGACATTCAAGGATTCTTTATAAACGCGGCTCAGGCTATCAGCGCCGCCCTCAAGCCCCTTTCCCTGTCCCCAAACACGCCAAGCACCACAGCACGTATGGGAGTAAAATGGCAAACGAACAACGACACACAAGCCGCATCTAATAAACGTCTCTGCATGGAGCAAACCCAAGCAGGTAAGGTTTACAAATAGTTGTCATCATCAGCAACGTGTTAATGTTTTTGGCCGGTTGTTGTTATAGTGCAGGGGCTCTTAACCAGGGGTACCCATACCCCTAGGGGGTACAAGGATGCTGAGTCATGAGGGTCAATTATATATGTACTAAATTACATCTATACCAAAAATTTTTGGTGTTTAAAAATGATGACAATAATTAGTTTCCGGAAATTGAAAAAGGGGTAAAAGGGGTACTGAAAAGGAAAAGTGTTTAGAACCACTGTTCTAGTGTCTTTTGAGCATGTTGTGTCACAAACCAGCCTAGTTATTTTGTAAAAGATTAGGCCGCACTTTTTTGCTTTTCGGCCTTAAAGAATTTGTCCTTGAACGGAACGTTTAATACCACGAAGAAAAGGTTTCTCGAAAATAAACAGAAAGTTGCGGGTAAAAAACATTACCACGAAAAAGGGGAAAACTAAAGGGTCTAACAACTGTAAGTGCAAGGCGTTTTGCGGCGGCCAGGTTGTCGAGTGCAGGCCACACCATGCCCAATAAATATCACCTTTGCAAGTCGCCAGGCGAGCAAGACATTCAGGTGTAACACTGTTGCCGAATCGCTTATGTCCGCGGGCCATGTTTGCATCTCCTGTGTCTGATGCACACACGACACTACATCGTAAATTGGTTTTTATCTTGAAATCTGTGTAACACACGGCAGGTGTGTTTGCTGGTCTTGTGTGTTGTGATTTGGTAAAATCTCACCCAGTCTGCGGAGCAAATCCGTACAAACTGCCACAGCGTACATAAATTTCCCGTATAATTGGCCCATTGGAAAAGCATTTACATGCCAAGTTTTTTTAAAGTGTATAGCCATTTTGTGCATACAGTAGCAATTTGTATCATGGTATCTTTTGTGGGAAACAAACAATTCTTTAGTTTTTGTGCTAGTAAGTGGTGTGACGCAATAAAGATTAGCTTTAACGATACAAACGTTATTAGTTGTCACGTCGGTCACGAATCAGTCGTTAAAAAACGATATTATCTTCCAGTACGTTCAATGTACGTGTTTTTGTAGGAATTCATAGAGAGGTAACCTACGTATTGTGTGATGATGACGTTTTTGCTTAAACTGTTCAAACTACTTGTGCCACATAAACCCGCCGAAGTATATCCACTTCATTTGCTCAATCTTGCCGATTTGACGAGTTCTTAACGTATAGATACCGGTTCACTAAGTTGCACCTTATTTAAATCATCAATCAAGTCATTTATCATACAAACAGTTCACTTCGTCTGTTCACTATTTCGGGTGGTTCTTTCCAGATACCTATACAAGCGTATTGTACATGGTTTTATTCATCAAACAAGAGATTTTTACCAATCCAAAACTCGCTGAGTTGCGCATGTAGCGGGCTTTACTGCCTTCAAATGCCGCCCGATCACTTGCATATCACGAACGTCAACGCGGAATTTTGTAGGACGGGACAGGCTAGTTCGATGGACGTGATGCCGCCAATCACGTTCCTGTGTCGAAAAGCGCTCATGTTATCACGACTCACCGCACAACAGAAAAATCCAAAAACCCAATCTTTGTGTATCAGCTAAGTGCCGGGGTCTGCAAAAACTAGTAGACTGTTTAATGGATTTTGAAAGTGGGTTAACGGTGCAGCTTCGTGCAGTGAACCGTGTTGAGACTTATTCAGGAGACGTGCTGGGATGTTTTGCCAATTTTCACATGTTTTGCAATGGCTGCTTCAAAATTTATCGAAGAGTCATTTTCTATGTTGATTTCGAAGGCTCAGCATACCTGACTGCACGAATCTCGCTTGTAAACCCGCTTCCGGCGAATTCGCAGTACGAATGACCATACGCGTTTGCATTGGGTCGACTGTTGACATTTGGTTNAAAATCTAGTTTGGTTTGTGAAGGAAATGTGAAATGTGCCGTATCCGAAGGCACGTTTGTGACAAACGACTTTTTGTTTTGGGGTTGAAGGTTTGAAAGTGTGTGACTGTGATATGACTGTAGCTAATTGTGTAGAACAAGTTGTTTCAGGTTTCGCGGTTTTCGCGGACCGACTTGGACGTTCATTTCATTTCCATATTTCATCAAAAACATGTCATTTTTGTTGCAAAGCCTGACAACACACCAACACACCCAGTTAGTTGAACTTTGTTTTAAAAGGGCGGTAGCTACCGATGGCACTGTGGGTTTTTGGCCGAACTATTACCATGACGTGGCGAAGCTATATATATATTCGACATCGCCGTAAAACACTTTGTTGACAGATTCTGTCTACCCATTGGCCTTCCACCTCATACTCAATGCCTTCTCCATAACTTGCGGGTATCGCTTCCCCTGTTCAAAGTTGATAACCTAAGTCCATTGGGAATGCCGGAGTCTTGGTTGGAAGGCTTGTATTTCGTTGTGGAAATGTTGCCATGCATAACTTAACACTCTCAAAGCGGGTGTCCTTAAGCAATGCTCTGATGGAAACATAATGACATATACACGACTTTGCATGACTTTTTTCCTGTTCCAGTCATAGTTGACCACTTGAAGTTGTGAAGAAACCCGCTTCAAGCGTTTTCTTTACCCTTATTCGTTACCAATCCCTGCAGTTGACTGTACGAGTACCTAAATTAATGAAACAAAACGGTTTAGAATTCCAGGACTGGTACACACTTTAGTTTCTTATGCGTGATGGTGGTTGTGGTGGTGGTGAAGTTGCGTGAAGCGTTTTTGGCGCCCAGCCAAGTCGTGTTATTGTAACGTACGTGCCGCGAGTGGGGATTTGTATCAGTTCATGACTCGCTCCAATGAAATCCGTGATAACCTCTGCAAAAAGCAACGTCATGCTGCTTGCAAGGGCAATGCTCTGGTGTCGTAACTTTAGTTTACATTTGGCAGTCCTTGTATGAAGAGCCTCGCAATAGTCAAGGTAGTTTTTGGGTAGAAATATTGTAGTTCAGTTTGCACGTTTTCAGAAATCTAAAAAACATCCAATAATCTGTTTTTGACCCTCAAAAAATTCTGTTCCGAAGTTTTTGTCTTTGGGTAACAGCATTTTGTCAACATTTTAGGCTGTCCACGGAATATTTTCATGTTAGCAGCCCAAAACTAATCCAACCCTTGTAAACCAACAGTTGTTTTCCTACGACCGTTTTCGAAATATGTTGTGTGCCTTAACCACGCCTCCCCGATGATAAATCCAGTACATGTCAGTCGCGCATGATGTTAAGCCTCCTAAACCAAAGAAACGAAGCAAAACGTGGAAGTTCAAATTACCGAGCGCTATCTTATATTAGTCGGTAAGCACTCTCGTTTTTGCGGCCGCGAAGGCAGGAGCATCGCCTCTGGGCGCTAAAACGTGGCTATTGGACGCTCACCGAAACACCAGACAATGCAAACACACTGTTTTCCCTATGGAGGGTGAAAGCGGGGTGGCCCATTGTTTACACAGCACACTTTATTTCGCTCTGAATAAAAGTAGGAGGGAACCGCAGGCTGCAAACCAAAACTACTGAAGTTCTAAAGGCCAAGCCAGTCGTCTGAAGGAAGAAAATGACTCCCTTGTAATTATATTAAACCGTTTATGCGCAGTTTCATTTCACAAGAACATTTGATCAACTGGTTGTAATCTATGCAAAGCCAGACCTAATACGTTTACGACATTTATTGTACACACACACACAACGGCTTAATATGAAAGAGGCTGGTATTATTGTTGTTCTTTGTTTTGTGATATTGCCACGACCTTTCTCATTGCCGTTTTGACTTTAAATATGTTTTGTGTTTCTGTACGTGTAATCTACTTGTTCAATCGCAATAGACTACATTCAAGAACTCGTTTGCACTTCGGTCAATCATTAACCCATCAGCCTTGGTCCGCTTTTACGCTGTCCTGTCAATGTACAACGTTGTCGCTTTTATGACGACACAAAACGCAATTCAGAGGTCAACGCGCTGCGACGATTCGCCAGCCAGTCACGTGACATGACGAAGGGTCGCGAATGACCTTTTGGTCGGTCGTCGACCTTGACAAGCGCTTGACGAGTTCACTTGTGTGACCCGACTTGGGGTGTTGTTTGTGTTTTATTGNTCCCTTGTAATTATATTAAACCATCTATGCGCAGTTTCATTTCACAAGAACATTTGATCAACTGGTTGTAATATATGCAAAGCCAGACCTAATACGTTTACAACATTTTTTGTACACACACACACAACGGCTTAATATGAAAGAGGCTCATATTATTGTTGTTCTTTGTTTTGTGATATTGCCACAACCTTTCCCATTGCCGTTTTGACTTTAAATATGTTTTGTGTTTCTGTACGTGTAATCTACTTGTTCAATCGCAATAGACTACATTCAAGAACTCGTTTGCACTTCGGTCAATCATTAACCCATCAGCCTTGGTCCGCTTTTACGCTGTCCTGTCAATGTACAACGTTGTCGCTTTTATGACGACACAAAACGCAATTCAGAGGTCAACGCGCTGCGACGATTCGCCAGCCAGTCACGTGACATGACGAAGGGTCGCGAATGACCTTTTGGTCGGTCGTCGACCTTGACAAGCGCTTGACGAGTTCACCAGTGTGACCCGACTTGGGGTGTTGTTTGTGTTTTATGGTCCAGACAAACGTTCCTGCTCCTCTGGATTTTGTGTTTGGATTCCCATCATTTGAACACTTGCAGTTGGTATTGCCATGGCGATGGTGCCCGAATATATGGCGAATTTGATTGGTTTTACAATGTGCAAAAATGAAAGTTTGCCATTGTAACGTTAAAACCACTTTCCAAACGAGCTTTATGTTGACAATTTTGGTTGTTTAAAAGCATAACTACCTGACGCTGGTTTATGGCAACTGTCGGAGTATATTGTGAATAAAACAATCTTGCTTGGGTCTTTAAAGTTTATTTTTATGAGTAAAACTTGGGGCAATTTTTGTCCGGGGGTAGTGTTTTTTAGAAACTTTGTTCAGATTCAGATTTTAGCGATGGAAATAATAAAAGCTTGTGTTGTGTAATGCCTAGTTAGCAACCAATCTATTTTGTTCGATATATTCTGAAAAGGATTCAAATCGAAACCCATCATTGACCTTAGCACGGGTTCGCCGAAAACACAAAGTGTTGAATTCNTACAATGTGCAAAAATGAAAGTATGCCATTGTAACGTTAAAACCACTTTAACGGGAACTCGTTAGGGCAAACGAGCTTTATGTTGACGATTTTGGTTGTTGGAAAGCATAACTACCTGAAGCCTGTTTATAGCAACTGTCAGGGTATGTTGTGAAAGTTCAGTTTAATCTTATTAATTTGAGTCAAATTTGTGGCAATTTTTGTCCGGGGGTAGTTTTTTTTAGGAACTTTTTTCAGATACCCATTTTTGTGGTGCAGATATTAAAAGCTTGTGTTGTGTAATGCCTAGTTAGCAACCAATCTACTTTGTTCGATATATTCTGAAAAGGACTCAAATCAAAGCCCATCATTGACCTTAGCGCGGGTTCGCCGAAAACACAAAGTGTTGAATTCCTCACCTAATCCTGGTAACCATGGCCGTGTGCCACCAGATTTCTGCCAGTCATTCATTTTCACTAGGTTTCCGAGAACTTGCCACTGCCTTCCCGCAAATGGTCGATGCTTGCATGTCTCCCGTTGCCTGCTTAGCGCCTGTTATGTTTACGCTCTGACTCTATCCGCAAGTGACCGCGCAATCATTTTGAGATCGGACTCTCGCACCACGCCCCGCACATTTTTTTACGGTAGCTTTGTTTCGACGTTGACACGATTTTTTGTTTGAACTTGAGTGACCCGCGAAAACTACACGGATAAACAGGTGTATGAGTTAATTGCATTTTTTGGTGAGCAAAGCTCCTGCAATGAAGGTTGTCATTTTCGGTGACTCCATGCACTTCAAACCAATGGTTTTAACTAAATCAGCGACCCCTTCCCAAGAATTATATTCAGACATGTTTTAACAAGTTTAATTCCAAAAAGTGATTGGACAAAAAGTATTATACCTATCTACAATGACATGACTGCTGCTATATTTTTTGCCAAAATACTTGCAGTCCCCGCAAAAAGCGCTCGTCCACATGTTGAAAACCGCAGCTTTAAACAATTGATTATAACGGCCAGAGAATAGCTTTGACAAACGGGTTTTAAAATGCCCACAAATCTACATACAACAAGCTGATAGACTTACCGGACCCTAAGTAGCGTAGCTGAGGGCTTACATGGCCGCCACTATTATTAGCCCTATTGAAGTGTAGGCCAAGTGCTCTTTGGTCAGGCTGCGTTGTGCGCACGTTGCTTGCTTCTCGTCGTCCAGCATCCAAGGCTTAAAGCATGCCATCCCGGCTAAGCCACCGCAGTCGGCGTATATTAGTTTACTCTGAGTAGGTGCTTAAAGAGCGGATAGGAGCGTTTCGCAGAATCTTCCGTCGTGGCATTTACAAACTGCTCGCTGCTGGTGACACGCCACTGTCTCTACAAGTCGGGAAAAACCCCTGATGTGGTGGTCTAAACTTTAGTTTGTTGTCGACGACGTATTTATTCATGCAATCCGCTATGATTGCGGTGTGGATTATTGTGACGCAATATAACCTGCTTGTCTTGTCATAAACTGGTCTTGTTTACATCGGTCTGCACGCGTGCTTACGTGTTGAATGCCAAATAAGGCAGCGCCACATTTTCTTGCTGTTTAGTTGACGAAATTACGAAACTGAATGCCAGCAAACAACATTCAGCGACTTAAGAAAATGTGAAGATATTTGTTGTTGCAAATTTCGTAATGTTACCTGCTAAAAAAGAAGTGTAGCCTGTAAAGCATTTCTTATAACGCATACAGTGCTACAGCCAATGCGTGCACGCCTGTCATTTGTGCCATACACCATATACAAATTCAATGATTTATTCATGCATCCCAAACCCCACAACCTGTCATGTCAGCGCATGCAAACACCATAGAACGTTTTTCTCCTGATTATAAAAAACCACATCCAGCCATGCCCCGTGAAATTTGGACATTGTCCCTACGATAATGGCTTCCAAAAATTCGGTGCCAGCCACCGTGTTTGTTATGTCTACGTTCCCATCGTTTACTTTACGCCTGGTAGTTGTTTATCCCGCAAAATTACAAACCAGGCGAGAAAGGTACCTACCGGAGTCGTCTCGTGGTTTCTGGCTCTCACACCTACTGGTTGCGGTTGCACTTGTGTTTGCCGTTCCGTGTACTCAATCCGCGTGTAATTGTCGCTTTTCTTGTTCTTGCGGATTTCAATTGATGAAGGCTTAAACACGTTTCTGTGGCCGTTGACTTTTTCCATACACCCCAAGACACTTTACGCGCAACATAACCGCCATGAATGCAAAAGGTCTGTGGTTCGAATCCAAACGTGGGCAGTATTGTTTTTCGAAAGAAAAATGTAGGCTATTTAACAATCTAGTTCTCTTGACAGGTTGCTTTGAATTTAAGTCAGGGTCAATAACAATAGGTCAAAATGTAATGTAGCACACAGGGCAACACTAACGCAGTTATGCACTAACCATTCCTGCGTTCTCCACCGACAGACAGAGGATAAAACTTACACAAACACAGATCTCCCATTTGCAAACATCTCTTTTATTGACCCAGACTTGTGTTGTTTTTGGTATCAGCTATTTAAGCTGCTTCACAGTCAAACTGTTATGAGCCGATCCTCTTATGTGAGACATTCGCCGTGTTACAGCAAATGCAGATCACACACACAAGACAAAATGTCTCCAGTTCAACGTTGTTAAATCAATAAACCAACAACGTTGGACCCTTTGCCCACGTTGCAACCCAACATACAAACAAATGTATCGACTTCGTTGTCAGGAAAATGTTTAATGAGTTTTAGTGTTTCTCTGTGCACTTGCGGCGTAATTTTACACCAAGATTGTCTAAACGGAAGTCTTCTTATTCTGTGAAATATGTTTTGACTCAAAGAAACGTTTACTGTAAGAATTTGACAAGCTTTGTGCAATGAACGTTGACATATATATTAAACATACAATGTTTCAGGGTTTTAATAATTCGATTTTTTTGTAGTTGCAGTTTTTACAACAGTTGCAGTTTTGTTTTTTTTTGCTGTATTTGAAATCGTAGGCAATTCAAAAACCTTACTTGGCTCCGTGTAGAAAAAAACAAAACCATCTGCTGTGAATTATTTGTAAAGTTTCTTTCTCTGTTTGGTTAGGATTCATATTTACCTGTATGCCTTGTTGTTGACTGTTCATATGACGTGGTGCTTTCTCATTCTTCTGCATCACGAAATTGCGTAAACTGACTCACGTGCGTTATTCATGTTTATTAAAAACCCTTGTCACTGTCAAAAACAGTAACATCCACGTAAGCTAGTAAGGTATTAAAAGGATTAAACAAC
Source organism: Phallusia fumigata (assembly GCA_008931825.1). Taxonomy (NCBI): domain Eukaryota; kingdom Metazoa; phylum Chordata; class Ascidiacea; order Phlebobranchia; family Ascidiidae; genus Phallusia; species Phallusia fumigata. The sequence goes on from QXVZ01000304.1 coordinate 18,565, forward strand.
ATGCGGTACGTGATGTAGTGCTCATAGTTCGATGTTTTGCGATGTTGCGGGTAATGCACGTAGTGCAATAGCTTTCGCAAGCACCATCTCTCTCTCCAACCGCAAGGGTTACATCTGTTTGTATACGAATTATTTTGTTTGCAGATTTAACACGATCTAGTTTTCTCCAGAAGTCAAATGCGTTTGGGATAAAGTTGTATTTTAATCTGCAGAAATGTTTTTACATGATGCAAGTTTCCATAACGTAATTATGTATCGGAAAATTGTGTTTCTTAATGGTCGTCTTAACACGTTTTACGCTTGTACGCACGTTCTTGTACAATACCTGAACCATCTGTTTAGCAGCACACTCAAAATATATTCTTGCACATGTCTATCCCCATAATAGCTGGGTATTGCAAACCGTTTTCAAAAGTAATACCCGGGTAAAACCTTGTTGTGTTGTGTGTCAGTATGGGTTTGTGTAACGTTTGTCGCATCAGAAAAACTGTTTTTCACTTTTTACTAGCCAGTTTGTGGCGAGTCATTGCCCTGATAATGTCACTAACACTACGTTGTCTACAAAGCCGTCATGTGTTTTGCAAAAAAACGTAGTTTTGCTCATTGGGTGTTTCGGTTTTGTCTTTGCAATTCGAAAACATTGTCCTCAGGTTGATTTACGACACTTATTTTACAAGTGTTTCTTACATTCTCCATGAGTATTTTATTTTCCGGGACAAATCTCTTGGTAAAAAGTTGAAATTACCTACTTTGGTGTGAAACAAACAGCTACATGAATACCGTAACCAGACCACGATACGAGACCTTAAATTTCTCAGATGATATTCACACTTTTTGTGGAAGGTTGTTTTCTGAGAACAATTACCGATGTGCCGCTTACAGTGGGCTGAAATTTCAGTCTTTTTCTGGTTTTCATGTCGCGATTTTGCTACAGAGCTGGTTTGTGGGTTGTTCGTGAATTCGTCTCATGCCAAGCACAGTTACCGAGGCCGCACGATTTCTCACGTAATTGGCGTTTTCGCGCTGCAACCTTTTCCCGATTGATTGACCTGAGGCGACACGAACATTTTGTGACTACTTTCCATGACTTTGAGGTCTGCAAGACAAGTTTTCAGCCTATTGTGCAGCAAGGCTTATGCTGTGATATGTAACAGCATTTTTTGATATGTGTTTGCGGATGAAGGTGCCTAACCCTGAATACCAATTTTACAGTTTCCTCTCTTGTTTGGTTGCCTTTGCAAAATTTTATTGGCGTTAAATAGTGGAGTTTACCTCGTAAACCACTCCGAATTCTCTGTTAAAACCCCCGTTGTAAAACCTAGTCGCCCGCTTTGCAGGCCACAACCGCTTTATTGCGGCACCACTCACCTTAGGTCAAGTGTTCTTTCCGAAGCCCCCAATCCGTCAAGGGTCCCCACAGCACCCGGTCCTATTTCACAATACCCTTGATGGATGGCTGAGCAGCAGTGGCAATGACGTTGAATTCGCGTGACGAATTGATCGTCAATGGAGCATGACGTCTATCGAACCTCGAGGGATTTGCTCAGATCGCGTTGGGTCGAACGTCACATATAAATTAGACTTTGCTGGGTCTGTGGTATCACACTGTAAAGTCTCAATGTTTTTGGCACTTCCTTCCGATCCCATATACCATTTTCCCACGTACTAAATAAGGTTTAAACTGCTTCAAACATTGTTTCTTATCAATGTTTTGACGATATTGTAATTGATTGAAGCAAAATGTGTGGTTGTAAGGGAAACGGATTTGTCTTGGTTTTTAGGGTTATTTCTTACTTTGTGTGGTCCATTTTACTCGCAGCAACCCCCTTTTTTCTTTTTTTTCCTCTGCAGTCTGAGAAAGATTGCATCTTATCCACAACAGGCAAGGTTAGTTGTACAACGAGCGTGCATTCCATGCCAATACCGCAGGCACATCCTACACTTCTACTTGTACAGCAAAGCGGTATTCTCCCAGCCTTACCACATACGTGATAAAATCAAGCTGTCGCAAACCGTACATAACTGTGGCAAGTCTCTAGATCCTATTGAGATATAGCACCCTGGCATGAGTTCTGCAAGGGTATTTCTGACCTATCTGACGGCTTCAAACCACTAATTGAAGTAATCCTGATCGGCAATCTTAACCGCGTAACGTGGTAAAGCTAGATGAAATCGCTTTTCAAAGAATTGTGAACGTTTTCTTACTGTGCATATGTTGATGCATGCACCGGCTAAGATATAATGAGGGCTTGCAGGTTTAAGGGACTTTAGATGTTATCTGTGAATTCCCACGCGCATCTTGTTGACAAAATAAACGGTATTGGGGCAATTTGTTGAATAAAAAAAGTATGCAAATTTAGTGAATGTCTAAGAGCAACTTATATTAGGAGTGGCTGTGTGTTAAACATTCTGTACGTTGCCTTTGTACTTTACAAACCAAACTTAACGTTACTGACAAACCTTCCCGATGAGCAAGTTAAGTTGTATTTGCCTATTTCACCTTCTAACATTCGTACTTTGCCTAACAACGTCCCAAAAATATAGCAACCGCAACCGGAAAGTATGCTTAAGGCTGCACGTTTTACTGTGTAAGAAGGCTTGATGTGAAACTCGATGAACATTGTTGAAACACATTATGTTTTAAAACACAAGATACGAATAGTTAAAGAGCAGCCTAATTAGGAACTACTAGAAAACTGTATGTATTGAATGCATTGTCAAAACGTTGTCACTTTCTATAAGTTCTCTGGCAGTTATGTTTTTAATTAAACATTTTGTTTTTCTGGAAGTTTTAGTCCTTATTTCCAGCAGGTCAAAATTTGCGCTGGATGAACTACTTTGTTTTCTATGCTGCTGACTGATGTGGTTTAAATATGCACAGAAGCGTAAAATAATGCACAAAACTCATTGGAGAGGTGTCGTTTATTTGCTACCCTTTCGTTTACCCTGTTACAGATGACTGACATTAAATTGAAAAAGTAAATACCCTTGGTCAATATTAAAGTTACTTCTCATGCAAAGATGGTCTGGGATGTATGCTTGCCTGTAAATTATATTTGGTCTTTGACAATAAAACTGAAAATCCTGTAAAGCTGTTTGTGTTGCTGAAGACTTTTGTCTGGGTTCTCAACAGTTCCAACATTTCATTGTAGTCTAAATAAACCCGAATTCTCCTGTACCAGTTTGTGCTTGAAATGTGAAGTCATTTCGGTTTTCATACTTGTTAAGTACAAAAAACATACTTTTTGTGTGATAATCATTTCAATGCTTTACGTTTTTGTTTTGTTAAAGCACCCCTTCCAAGCTGTACAGTTGAAAAAGCGCTCGAGCTTTAGTCAGTCGTCTAAACGACTTGTGTAGATGTAATTGGCCAATTGCTTGGTAGATTTTCGCCAGGCATCCACATGGGAATTGGCAGCAGTTTAAGTTTAGCCCTTGCCCCGAGACATGGTGATCGGTCGTTTTCCTGTCACTGATGTCTCCTCTGAGACAGCCGATGAAACTCAAACAACACACAACATTGTTGTATCTACGTTGAACCCTACTACCTTTCATGGTGTGGGTTTATCCAATGAGCGCTGGACAGT